>JAAGAY010144373.1:1552-53265 GCA_011801015.1 Ardeotis arabs | reverse complement strand
TTTTTTTTTTTTTTTTTTTTTTTTTTTGTGGTGAGGACTGGCTTGGTGCTGCTCTGGAGAAAATAAAAAGCATTGATCAGACTGCAAACTGTCCTTTTGAGAGGAAGTAACCAATATGACTATCCGAACACACAAAATCTGAAGATGATAAAAGCTACTGTATGGTTGGTTTCCAGACTTGTACACTTCAGATATTAGGCGTTCCAAGGCTTGACACTAGACAAAAGTGGGTTTTTTTTTTTTCAAATGTCGTGTCACTGTCTTGACATGTGGTGCACAGAGTTCACCTTATTAATAATACATTTGAAGAGCTGTCGTTTCAATCTTCAAGTACTTTCTCTAGGGTGAAAAAAAATCTGTGGCTCTGAATTGGTAAAATTTCTAGATGCATAATTTTGTTTTTAAAAGTGTATGAAACCATAAGGGATTACTTCAAGATCCTATAATATTAAAAGTTTTAATGTTTTATTATAGTACTGAATAGGCACAGTTTTATTCCCCCTTTCAGTTTATCAAAACTGAGTAGTGTGACAGCTAGGTTTAAGATACTATATTTAGTGTAGAGATGTAACCTGAAAGAACTCAGTTGCTCTGATATCTTGCTGTCACAAAATAGAGGTAAAAGTTGCAGTTAATGACTGACCTGATGTTTGGACTCTTCAGCTTCATATCAGTTACAGGTAGCCTGACTACTCAGTTACAGATGCTTCAGCAAGGGTAAAACATAGGAGAACCACCAAATCAGCAACTGTCTGGATAAATGTCTAACTGCACCCCTCTAAGTGGATCATTTATCTGGTTTTAAACAAAAATTTAAAAATGTAGGTGTTAATAAATTTTTGACATATAAATATATAAGACCCCTCTTTTTGCTCAATATAACTGAATGTTTTTTCTCCATGCCAGTCTCTCCAGGAAATCCTGCAGGATCATGGTAGTTGAGTGAGGTAAGAATCCGAATTTCAAAAGCATTGTCTATATACTTAGAAACTAATTGGATTCACATTTTCTTTCTTTCCAATTACTTCCAGCTCTTAAACTCTTAGTAATGATTCAATTCTTCTGAACAGTCTCACTGAAATAGTGTTCAGAGATTATTTACTGGGAGTTAAATAGTTTGCATGGAGGCATTGGCTAAACTTTAATAATTTTTTGCCTTATCTTAAATTCTTTGTCCTTTTGGTAGCCTTGCATCAGAAGTTAAACTGATTAGTGGTGTAAAAATAAATGTTCATTACTTTGTTTAAAAAAGTTTATATAGAAGTTGAGGTAAAAAGGAAGTAACGTGATCTGGGCATCCTCCTTGTCCTAACACTGCTAGATTTCTAACTGTGTATAGACAACTGTCTTGGGGTAGGATAGAAAGAAAAACTGAGAGGAAGTCTGAGGAAAACACCTCTGGGGACTACTAATTAACAGCAAACTAGTCTTTTGGAAGTTTGTGTATTACATTGTAGACTTGCTATATTGGAATCAGCAGAAATCTACTTTCCCTGTGTGCTTCATCAACCTGCATAAAACACATTAGTTCACCAACATTGAAGCACTGCTAGTACTGATACATTGAAGCCTGCCATTTAACCACATTCTGGGAGCGGTGCATTGGTATAAACAGTCTTTGTCTATTTCTTGCAGCAGGTCAAACATCACTTTTTGAGTCTTGAGTCTTTGCATTTTCTAGATGTTTGTTCAAATGAAGGTCTTAGTTTGCACAACACAATCTTTAATACTTCAAAATACTATGTTTAAAAAATTTCTTAGAGAAAACTGAAAAACTGATGAGAGAGGCTTTGAACTACGTTACGTCATTTGGTACTTTAAGAATGGCCATAAGGATTTGTATTTTTTTCAGAACTGAAGATAAATTATTAATAAGCAATGTCATCTGAACCAAAATGTAAATCATTAATCAACATCTGATAGAACACTTAATCTCTGCCAACTTAGGCAGCCTACATTTAAACTAATACCTTATTTAAGAGGAACTGTTAGTACTAAAGACCGAATTTTATTCTATTCTTGATGCCTTTAGTGCCCCTGGCTGTGTGATTGATAAGAATATATCTGTGTTGCCATATTGCATTTGCAATCAGATTTTAGAAACATTAACACTTAGGCAGAAATCATCATACCCACCTTTTTTTTTTGTTTGTTTGTTTTTACAGATGCTTGAGAAGCTTTAGCAAAACACAAAGCAGCACCTTTATATGGAAAGAAATACAGGACTTCCTTTCAGGCTTATCTAAGGCACTGCTGTGGAGTTCAGAAAATGGCCATTCACTTCAATGAGAAGAACATGTAGCGATTGCTCTATGTACCCTCCCAACAACCTGGAGAGCTACAAAAAAAGTGCCAGTTGTAGTCTCTTATAAACTATACTCTATATTCAATCATGCTAGTAAGGAGAGATTTCTGAGAACAGAAGAGTGGAGGAAGCTTGTATTAAAAGGAAAAAAAGCACTGCAGAACAAGATTCAAAGGTCTAGTGTAGCGGCCTGGTACTTTGCAATAATATATCAGATAAAGCTTAAGCTACTGGGGACAAAAACCTCACCAACTGCATGAGATTGCTTTTTGTAATGTCCACACTGGCATTCCCTATGTAGTTCTCAACTGTAATTTTATAGCTAGGACTACTGCTGACCAGATGGCGAGGTCCACCTAGTTTTCTAGGGGTGGCAATCCAACTGGAGTGTATCTCAATTAAGAAGCTACAAGCCAGAGTCCTGTTATTTCATGTGTATATAATGCTTTGGATAGTAGTGTTGCACTTTCAGCTACTTGCTGTCCTTGCCAGGTCTGTGTCAGTGGCTGATGACCCATGATTCGTGTGCTCCTTGAGGTGCCTTTGCTGAGGATAAGGCTGCAGCACTGAGGCTGCTCTTTGCCATGTTTGAGCTTCATGAGGGCATAAGGATCACCTCATGTCTTGTGCCACGTGATGGTAGGAGAAATGAAGGGGGGACTTGTTTTCTTTATTCCCCCATACCACCTCTCTTCATTAAGACGTCACCCATCACCATGTTTCCATAACACAGGTATGGTTAGAGAATAGTCTCAACTGCAGGCAGATTAGTTGTTAATGCCTCCTTACCATCAGGGAGACTGATGCCAAGAATGAAGCTGACCTCTGTATAGACTTGTATTAGAGGTGGACAAGCCTTCCAATGAGACAAAAAAGCCACCAGATAAACTGGCTGCTGTGTTATGGTTGAAAAGGTCAGACTGAGAACTGTTAGGAAAGGAGCTATGGTGATTGGAAATACTGTGTGAGGTGCTTATGAAACCTGGGGTACCAATTGCTGAACTGCCTCTAAGAAGCTGATTAGATAAGAGTAGGAAAGATATAAAAGTCTGTGGGGGACTCCATCCTGTCATCTTGTAAAACTATCTTGGTTGCTCTGGCATGAGCCTGAGGCAGTCCTTGCTGGAGCATGTACCTAGACACCTTAGCTCTGGTAGCTCTGACGCCACCATCCTAGGCTGCCAGTGTGTAGGCTTATGATGATGCTTGAGTTCTCTTCATTGTCTATAGGTCTGTGTGTTGTTCTCCAACCTGCTGTTTTCCTCCTTTCCATCACTTCTGGCAAGTGAATTAAACACAGTTTAACAGCTAGAGACTGTGCTGGGTAACAACTCTCCTTTTCCTATCTGAAAAGGAAGCAAATCATCTAGTATTGAGTTGTTTAACCTTTTAGTGAATGTTTTTGAACCAGAAATTTCTTAGTCAACCTTAGGTTAGAAGCTGACCATTCAAGCATTGTTCTACGTGCTTTGAAGTGGTTAAATCATGGTTTTAATAATGCACACTTGGATTTTTACTGCCTTTTAAATTGGCTTAGTATTTTTTGATGGTTATAGGTATTTCCAGTCATTAGAAAACTGAAATGAGATAAAACGGGTCATGTTCTTGATGCAATGTTATGACATGTAATGAGTCAAGTAAACACACTTTATATTCCATCGTTTTCTTTGGAGATGCATTTCACCTGATCAAATTTGCTTTTTCAGCAAAATGTAGATGCACAAGACTGTACAGAATTCTTGTCCAAATTTAGCAATTAAAAAAAAAAAATCTATTTTTTTCTATCACTTCTTGAAAGCTGAAATTCCTGATAGTGATATAAAAATATGAATCTTTTCTTCTGGTTTGTAGCTAGGGATGTAATTGGACTTTAAAAAATTGGTTTAACTTACGTTTGTATTTGAGTTTAATGAACTTGTGCTAAGTATTACAGAATATAGTTTTTCTACCTTGCCTTTCTACTTACTTTCTTCATGAATCCCACCTTTTCTGTGTTAGCTGAATGCTAATGTTTCATTTTGGATTAGTTGGAGAGTATGTGATACCTGCCCTTCATTTATGCTGTCTTTTTTCCCACGTTGCCTTTACTGGTTATGTCATAAAGCAGCTTTCTGTGCTTGTATCCATAGATGCAGAAGTCTCAAGCATGCTATTGAATTTTCATTCCACTGTAAGTTAAATTGTTACATAACTGTGGTTGCCATTGATCATGTGTGAACTTCTTCAGCAGTTATCAGTGTTACATTCTTAAAGGGAGTTAAAGATATTGAATTTTCATGAAGAAAAAATGAGTCTGATGGGGATAAAGTGAACTTCTGCATTTTATTGTGTAATGTAAGGGCTGCAAAATTATTCTTTTGGCTAGAGCCAGCATGGTCACAGAGTGGACAACAAATTACTCATAAAAGATAAACCAGTTAATTGGGCATGTTGCTACTATCTGAACAAAAAAAAAATACATTGAGTTTTTCCACGTAGGTACCTGGGCATTGATATACTTCCTTTCCATCTTTGAAAGCAGATGGATTATCCCTTTCAGTGACTTCTGGACAAGAAGCTCTATAATTGACATTGGTTTTCTAATCTAAGTGTTTTATACAGTGATAGAAAGAATTCATAGGAACATAAACAGCTGGAAGACTTAATCAAAAAAGTTTCTCTTATTTTGCAGTCTCTTAAATGATTATAAATTGTTATCACATGTGTAGGAATAACTGCTAGGTTTTTATCTCATAAGTGACAAATAATGAAGCAACTGATGCTTTTCTATTTTGAAATGGGCAGATGGTGTGTTATAACATCTCACTGTAATTGGGGTGTGGGAGACTTCTTGTTTTGGTTTATTTTTTTTTTCAGCTGGAAACTGATACTTTCTCTTCCTTTCTACAGTTTCCTGAAGGTGGCTGAAAAGGATTGGTGTTAGATTTCTTCTTTATATGCCTTTACAGCCATTGTTTATATGCTTTTGCCTATATAGATACTGTGGCTTGCTTTGACAGATGCTATTGCAAAGGAAATACATGGAAAAAAATCGCATGTGGAGATTCATTATTACCTTATTTACTTTAGAAATATGGCTAGAGACTGAGAATTAGACAGTTCTTCCAAGGCAATGACATGCTATGATTAAATTCTAAAGCTTCCCATTGGCTAGCTTTTAAGAGTGTCCTGTTTTTGCTTTCAGGAGGCCTTGTGATAGTAAGTTGGTAGGTGCTAGAAACCCTCACAACTAGAATGAAGTAACTTATTAGTTTGATTTTTGTTTTGCTGGAGCCTTACCTGTTTCATTAGATACCAGTGAAGACTTTAAGTCATGGCAAGGGGTAAAAGAATCAGTTAACTACTCCTGAGTGATGGTGAAAGTGTGTGAAAAGTATAGGTCGAGTCAATGAAAGAATTCAAAGTAAGTATTTGCTGAAATATGTGTTAATGAAAATTTGAAATAGACCTGTAGTCTGAGGACTTCAAAATTAATTGAAGGATATATTCAGCAATAATATCATAAGCATGTATGGAATATGACTTGAAGACAGAGGTTTCGACTGTAACAGGAGGTTTACCGTTGCTGTAAAATGGGTGAATAACACAACTAGCAGTCTGGCTTGAAGCTACCTCTGCTCTGAATTATTCAACCAGATCCAGCTGAAGGACAGTGAAGTATTTCTACTCTACATTGTTTCTGGAGACATTTTTTGCTATCCATATACAAGATTGATCCATTTTTCTGTAACAGTTGGCCTAATTGTTTTTCAAAAACTTGTGAAGTCGCACTTCCTTTTAGGTCTTGGTGGCATATGTCCCTCTGCAGGGAAACAGCTATAAAGGGAAAAGGTGGGGGCATAACAGCAGAAAGTTATTAATCAGGCTCATTGTTGATCTGTGCTGGTGTTACAGGAATGACAAAACCTGAGTTTTTAATTTCTGAATGGGCAGTGCTCTGTGCTTATGTTTTTCAGTGTAGTCTGTGTAAAAATATCCAGTATTGCTTCCTACTACTGTTTCTCAGGTAACAATGTGTTGTTCAGACTGCCTTGCCTACTATGGACCTCTCTATTACATAGCTGGGAAAAGATAACTGTTACTTAATTAAAACTCAAGTGCTGTACCTCTGCTTGTCATAAAAACATAATTCATTTAAAAGTAATCTTAATTTTCAGAGGATAAGTTGCTGACTGAGGAATAACACAAAATATGGAAAGACAGACACTTTATTTCTCTACGCTAGAAGGAGAATACAGACAGGAGGTATAATAGACTATAAAATCCTGGATGAAATGTATAGAATTGGTGTGAGTTTCTGAAACAATAAATAGGGGTATCATCAAACAAAACTTGTTGAAAATTGGTCCAGAATCTTAAGAGAAGATTTGAAGACTACAGAAGATGCTTTAAAAAAAGGTAGGATTTTCTAGTCTCAGTGAAATTGGAAAATAGTAACAATGGAGTGGAAAGGAACTGCTACTCTAATCTGAACAGGTATTAATAGTCTTTCAAGACTGATCTCAGCTCCTCTAGAAAAAAAATGTCTACCATGAAAGCTCAATGCTTTCCGCAAGGTCAAATTTCTCTATGTAGCCCATTTTTAATTAAATATCAGCAGCTGAAACTGTCACCCAATTTCTGGGTGCGTTTTCCCCTTTAGAAAGGTCTCCTGACAAGCTGCTACTGCTGAATGATTTTTATTAGCGTTTCAGGCTTTTGCATGCTTCAGAAGCTGAGGAGTTTAAAGATGCATCAGTCTGACCCTTGACTTTATGAATTGCAGTCCTAGTACAAAGGTCTGCCTATTTGTGTACTGCATCTCTGAGAACAACAGATTCATGCAAAATACTTGGTCACTGGATTGTAATCTATCATTGTGAATACTCCAATCACATTTTAAGTTATATAATTGAGATATTTCAGTATTTTGGCTGTCACTTCTTTCTCATGTGCCTTACATTTTTATTAGTCCCTCCAAGATGGGATTTTTTTTCTTGTTTAGGACTTAAGATGGCTGATAACTGCTCTTGTCTGCATCCTTTTTAATTGGATAGTCTTTCCATTAGTTGTTAAAAACTTTAAATAAGGCAGAGTATAAATGATACTTTTCTTGGATAATTCTTTTGGAGTTTGTGCACTTGTTTGTTTTTAATGGAAGTTAACAAATGCTAAAAAATAATGCACTGATACTGTTGGTCTTACAGTCTCAAAAACCTTAAGGGCCAGCTTGTTAAGGAAAAGAGAAGAGACTTCTTTTAATGTGGTTTCTTTCCTTTTCTTTGAAGATGTCGATGATTGTGCAGAAGATGTTTCTGCACACTAGAAACATGTGGACTGATTTGTAGTCCATGGAGCGAGAAGGAACTGCTATACCTGTCTGAACAGATCTTGGGTGTCTTGAAAGGCTGACTACAGCTTTTTTAGAAACAAATGGCAATTTGCAGGTACAAAGTGCTGTGTGGCTCTGAATGGAAGGAGTCCTATGTTGTGAGCTGTTGGGTGCTGGAATGGAATGCAGGGAGGGTGGCAGAGGAGGTGTAAAGCTCACAGACATCAGCAACAGCACAGGTTGGATGCCAGTTCTGCATTTTTATCCCTTTCAGGTATGGACTGTTAGTCCTTGTCTTCGTTATGCGATGTACTTAATGGAGTAAGAAATTTGTGAACTAAATGAAGCCCACGTCATATGGAAATAAGGAAAGAGGAGTAATTGTGATACTTAGACAGGCTTGGAGTTTAAGACCTCAGAAACACTTCAAGCCATAAAGGGTATCCAAAAGCTTAGCTTTTGAAAACCTGGCATCGTGTTACTCATGACTGATGCTTCCAGGCAAATGTAACAAAGCAGCATTGATTTGCTGTTGTCAAGATGTGGGAACTACCTTGATACTATTATGGTACACACTCTACACCAAGCAGAACAAATAAAAGTATATAATTTCTTGTTTGCTTAGCCTTTAAAGTTGATTTAATGGTTCAGCTTACAGGTCTGGACCTTTAAGTTGGTACTCAATGTAGAAACTGAAGGTGCCAGTTGGACAGCTAGATTCATTGGAAAGAATAACTTAGAGGCAAAACCCATGCATCTAGAGTTCAACAGAAAAGCTCACTAGTTTTAAGACAAATGATTTTAAAATGCATCCTTGTATTACTGTTATGTTGCTAAAAACTTGCTGAAGGCTGCATGATGAATAATGGTGGTTCTTAGTTAAGTTTATACCTCACTTAAAAATCCAAAATATTACTAGGGAGATAGGTTTTCTTGTAGCTCAGGTATATGAAAAGATTGCTGTAAGTCTTTCTCAGATCTAGAAACTCAACAACAAGAAAT
Organism: Ardeotis arabs; assembly: GCA_011801015.1. Taxonomy (NCBI): domain Eukaryota; kingdom Metazoa; phylum Chordata; class Aves; order Otidiformes; family Otididae; genus Ardeotis; species Ardeotis arabs. The sequence continues at coordinate 44,647 of JAAGAY010144373.1, read as the reverse complement.
GCATCTACGAGTCATACCTTTTAAGAAGCCTTATCTATACTAGATGGGTCAAGAAAATGGCCAATAGTGCTAGTAAATTATGTAATAGGAGCTTTTAAGATGAATTACTAAAGCTTTCTTATGCTTATCTTTTCATTGTTTTTTTCAAAACAACCACTTGCTCTGAGGGGAAAACACCTTGGGTGAAGAGCTTCACTAGCACTGGTTAGCTTTCCTAATTCTAGGATTCTTCAATTCTTTTCTATAGTGTGACAAGTAGGAAAGCAATAGAAAGAGTGTAATAGACAAATGCTGGGAAAAATACCTGGCTTTCTGCATAAGCAAGAGTGCTTTGAATGCTAGTATATGAGGTGCACAGATTTGGGAAAAAAAACAATCTGTAATTGAAGGAAAGGGAGTAAAAGTGGTGAAAAAGATGGGGCTTCTGTGGGTAGAACAGTGGAGGAGTTGCAGTGAAGAAAGGATACAGCAGTCACTTCACTTTAAAACTCCCTAGTATAATGGGCTAGAAAAGGAAGGGAGGACTCCCAAAATTGATGATATTTGAGGCAGGCAATTTACCATAAAGATGTTTGACAACCTTCAAAAGTGATAACAGTTTATATGACTCTTGATCAGCAGTAATAAGTCAGACTTAACTACCTCTTCTTCAGTCAAGAAATTAAATTAGTATGTAGTGATAACTTTAATGTGCTATTTTTGCTTCCTGAGTCACCTCATGTTGTTCGACACTTGTGTCTCATCCTCAATCTAATGTTATAAAACAGGCCTCTAATCAGAAGTATTTTGTTTTAATGTTTCTCCTTAGCCTCACTCCTTGACAGCCAAATCTTTGCTGATGTAATTGGGAAATGTTTTAAGGCTGTTGTCTGCTCACCTAATTAAGAAAATGATTTGGTCCCTGAAGGGACAGGCCTCCTTGGGTGAGACAAATGAAAGAATTTCTTTCTTGATGGAGAAAAGCCAATCTGAAATGAATGTTTTGAGAATGTCTCTAAGATCAAAGTATTTTTTTAATTTTCCTTTGTGCCTCAGCAGAGTTAAACCAAAGAGGACCATAGTCCAACATACATATTTATATTGGAGGAAATGAACCATTACAAAAAGTCAGATATAGGAGGTTTTGTGGCATTCACAATGAGATATATTCATCCCTCCTGTGCCCAATGAATAAAAAAGATGATAATTGGTCTTTAAACTCTCAGGTATGTTACAGTACTCACCTGATACTTGTTTTTTTTTGTTGTTATTGTTGTTTTTGGCTTCTTTTTTCAGAAGATGCTACTGATCTAAGGTAATTCTATCTGATAAAAACCTACACACTGATAACTCAGGCCAAAATTTAAATGCAGGCAAATAGATGAAAACATAAATAATAGTTTAAAAGAAATTTCCAAACCTCTTTGGTTCTCACTGAATTTGTTTGAAGTTCAGCAAGTACAAGCATTAGAAAAGTAAAATTTTTAATGTATTGCTACATCTTACCTAACCTGAAACAAGCCTGCCCCTCAAAAACTATAAAAAATAAATCCCAAAACACAGCAACAACAAAAACCCCACCCTGACCTGATGCTTGAAAGTAATTACTTTCTCTCTTTATCAAAGTCCAGGACAGAAACAAACTGTGTTTATCTGTGTCTAGTGCAGTAATCAGTTAAGGTAAAAAGAACATAAATTTTTCACTCTGATGTCTGGAAGATGGACTTGAAGAGATGGGAATGACTAATAAGAATATTAAAATATAAACATTGAGGTTTCAGAGTCTCACATTACAAGGAAGAGTCTATAAATCAAAAATTCTCCAAACTTCCTAATTGTATCTGTTCAACACGCAGAGGTATAAAATAGCTATGGCATATGGCTTACGTGACGATTAGTCTCATTTCTTGAAATGCTTTAAAAATAATCAGCAAAATCTGTGTTCCATCTATACCATCCATCTGGATAGTAAAACTAAGCAGAAAGGCAGTCAGACCTACTGTAGAACTGTGACATTCTGCATCAAAAAGGGTACAGCCAGGGAATACTAGAGATATCTGTATTCAGTTGCATTCAGCCAATGCAATCCAAGTCTTCATGTTCACCTTAAGCTTAAAAAAAAAATAAAATGTAGCCATGATACAAACAGAATTACCTTCAGTCTGTGTCATTACACATAAAGATCACATAGTCAGCTGCCAGCAATTCATTGGAAAGCTAGTAGCCTGTTGAACGCTGCAACCATGCTTGTATTCCAAAAACCTGGTTAGCCTTGCTTTTTGGCAAACTTTGGTTTGACTGTCATTCAGATGACTGAAAATGCTGGGTCAAACTGTATAAGCTGCAGCTTTCTGAGAAAATAAAATTATGCACCGACTGAGAACCTGCTCGTTCAGGAGGGAGTGCAACAAAGCTTTTAGCCCTACTTGTGTAGAACTGATTGAAGTGACTGTATAGCTTCAGTTTTTTGTGAAGACTATATTGTTGCTCTGAAATAACAAAATATCATAGGACCATCAGATCATTCTACCAATGTTGCTAGAGTTTCAAGCTACTCAAAATATCTGCATTTTAGAACACAAAATAAATTGATTTGCAAAGTTAAACCTCTACTGAAAAGTAACCCTTTCAGAAACATGCATCTCTGGCATATTAGGAATAAGTAAATTGTATTTTTTTTTTTGCAAGTTGAACTCCTAGTCATTAGTGTTTTATGATATATAGGCACCTAGGTCTTAAAGGAAGACCTAAGGAAATGAGAACCATTCGTGAACAAAATATACTGGCAACAGAATCCTCCCTAAAGTTTTATGGTATTTTAGCCTTTAAAAGTGTATTTAAATGCACCTTGAGAGGGGGATGAGAAAAGATCCAACCCTGAAAACTTACAGCTGTTTTGCTTTCTATTTTTAATTTTTTTTTTAATACAAAGCACAATTAAAACCAATGAAAAACTAAAAAGACAGATGGGAATATATAGAGGAAAATATTGTTTAGGATAAGTAGTTCTGCAAACTAGTTGCTGGTAACTTTTCTATCTGACATAAAAATTGCCGTAGTATCTTTTATGGTAGAAATTTTTTTTCCTCATAATTTTAATCAAAACCTGCCATTTTATAATATGCCCTGGTAATCATGGTAATATAACTAAAAGTAACTTGTTCTCTTCATGAAGCAGTAACTCATAAGTAATACTAGTAATAAATACTTCGGAGATTCAAATTTTGATAATATTTCACTGTTTTAGCTCTGTCTGGTCTTACAGAATATAGGTGTTAAAATTGTGATTGAATGATAATGAACTTGAATAAGAGCCTGATAGAGATTTCTAAACAAAGGTGAATTTGATCAAGAGTCAAATATGATTAAAAGGCAATTCATGATGTATCATTCATTCTGGCCGTAAAACAAGATTGTTAGTATTACTAAGCAGTGTGCTTAACCCATTTTTCTGGTGTTTTTTTTTTTTTTTTTTTTTTTTTTTTTTTCCTTTGAGCTACATTATGTGCCCAAGAGATAATTTACTCTGTTAAACTATAGAAGAGAGCATTCTTTAGAAAAATAGTGCTGTAAAAAATAGTGGAACTGGGGATGGAATTGCATGCAACTCATAGCTAGGTATCTGTGAAACTAGGTAATCTGGACACATTAGAGAAATGACAAATGTACGTACAATGTGTTAGGTCCAAAAGGAAAATGCATTCAAAGTTAAGACACTCTATTTTTTTTTTTTAGCATGTGATGGATTACTATCCATAAAATATCTTTCACATCTCAGAAGCCTGAACTAAGACAGTTGTACTCTCACTAATACTGGGCATGAACTGTCTAAGACTGGTATTCCTATTTCATCGTGAAATATTAGAGGTGGCTTCATTGTATCAAAACTTCTCATCTGCAATTAAGCTACTTTTTGGAGATCAAATTGAGATCAACTAAATTCTGTAAGATTCCCAAAAATCTTACTCACCTACAAAAGTAGACTTAAACATCCCGTCACCTTGCTTGTTGTCTGGAGTTGATAGCTGCGGAATTACAGATTGTATTTCTTCTGCCTCAATAGTACTTTGTAAGATACAAGACTTGAAACCAGGTATAGACTCATTCTCAAAGTATTTCCGTTTCTTTGCTCAAAATATGTGCTACTGGAGGCTGAAAGCATAAAATATCCAGTGGGGTATACATGTGCTTGAGAAAATGTTGGTGGGTGAAGTAGTGCCTGTGCTTAAGGCTGTAAATGTGTTATTAATTCTAGATGAGTGTAGATCATACTACACGTAGTTTCTTGTATTATTAAGGAGATGGATGCAGGACAAAATGGCAAGTGTGAAACTAATACACAGATGGGTCCATGAATGCAAAATGCTAGATTTCGATCTCTATAAAGAACTTATTGCTTTCAGAATTTCAATTACTACTTCTGGCAGACATAAATTAAGTATAAAACAAAACAAGTGGCAGAGAAATGGCAGGAAGACTAACAGGGTCTAAGATAGTTGTGTTTAGGGTGGGAAGAAGAAAGGAAAGCAGTACGAAGATAAGCAAATGCATTAGGTAAGTTTGAAATGTATTAATTCTGGCCTAAAATACCCTAGATTGTGAATACTCTAAATACCAAAATCCAAAGTTATTGAAATTTTAAAGACAAGAAATAAAAGCTGCTGTACAAAAGCACACTTCTGAGAGGAAAGCAGAAGGGAACATGGGATTGCTGATCCAACAGACCTGAAGAGTAAACTTCAGTAAACTTGTAACCAAGTCTTCCTTCTTGCAGAAAAGCTTTTTATTATGAGTGGCTATGTGCGCTTTTGAGTATGATCACAAACAGCATCCAAATGGCTACTGGCTCATGTGTGTGTTAGTTACTCAAGCTGGCTACTACATCTTAATTGAATGTCCCATTTGGAGATTCTGGTCAGCATAAGTTCAAGTCTTTCTACACCTGAAAGTGTTTGGCACTGATTGAGTACTTCCTTCAGAGAAAGTGTTAAACAAGGATTTGCTATCCCATTTTCCTAGAATTTAAGTGCAGTAAAATGATGTTGAAGACAATGGCTTGGATAAGAAAGGAAAAAATTCTTCATTTGTATAGCAGAAGTTAAAGATATAAGCTGTCACCTTTCACTGAAGGCAGGAGGTGTGCCACTATTAAACGACTAGTAGTATAGGACAGGAAGAAGAAATTCAGTCTGGCCTGGCCTTTGCTCTGAAACATGAGTATATTGTACTTGACATTCCTGGGAGGAGATTTGCACCTGTTCACATGGTCATACCTGCAGATAGAATCGTTTACTCTGCTGAACTTAAAACTCTTTTGTAAAGATTAGGTTACTTGTAAGAGGAAATTAAGACCTGACCATAAACATAGAAAGAGAAGCAGTCCTGTTTCTACCATGTATAACTTCAGATTAGCTGTGTTAGTGAAAGGTGTTTGCAACACATGTGGCTGATAGTTGATTAGAAAAATCTGTATAACTGTGCAGCTCAAAAGACACCTTTTTACTAATAACATAGTGTTTGTGTGATGTCTAGAAATTATTTTAAATAACTGATATTTGTAAACATGAGGTAAAGCTATATGACAACTATTAATTTCTTAGTAGGAATAGTCGTTGCTTTCTTTTACTGAACCAAAACTTTTAAGGAGCTGGTTTTGAGCTAGTCTGTCTTCTTACCTCTAACACCATTTGCACATTTCCTCTGTACAAATAACTGTAAAAAACAGAGGACAATGCCTTCAACCTTTAGTGTGGGATAAGAGTGTACCTCTTTGGTAAAATGTCATCTAAAACATAGACCTGTCTCTGATTTAGTTTCGGGTTGCTCTGGTATTAAGCTCTTTATTTACCCTGCACAGAATCTCTATCCCTAAATTTTATGTTGAAATGCACAGGACTCTTCTGACAAATACTCATGGTGTTAGAAATGGGAAAGGGGGAGGAAGTAATTTAGTCAGTTAAGTCTTCCAGAAAAAAGATAGATGCTGCAAGAAATTAGGAGTGAAGGCTAATCTAAAGTGTAAAAAGTAATCCAAGCTTTGCAAATTTATCAGGAGGGAAAAAGAGTAAGACTAAGTAACCCATCTATCACATGCATAACTTTAAGATGGCTGACAGACTTTGCTCTTATTTCAAGCCTAATGAAGAAAGTTTGTACAGTTAAGTAGTAATGAAGATCTTGCAAAGGTGTATTACATATTGATTGATACTAGATGAAAAAATGGGAGAGCTTGAAGATATGCAAATGACTTCCAGCTTATGGAAGTGAAATCACATTATGGACTCATTAAGTTCACCTTGCATTAACTCTATATCAGCAAACTTAAAAATAAACAATTGATATTAAGAAAAGTGCAGGCATATACAGTACTTGAAATATCAGCAATTTAAAAGGAACAGCATTAAATAGCCTTGTAAATGTCTCAGAATATATTGTGATTTATAGCATGGGTGACTTACACTTGCAACAAAGACGACTGACCTTGCTATTGCTCTACTTCAGCTACTAGGAGACAAGTAGGAACTGTGACAAGCCAAAGCTTTTTAACGCAGCTAACTTGTTTTTCTGGCATTAGCTTTGGATATTTAATAGAGAAGTACCGTACCTATAATCTAACAAAATAAGGGATGAAATCTTCCAGTGCTGACAGCTGCAATAGGAAAGTGGAGAATTATGAAGCAGTGGAAACTTATTTGAATGATTTTTATTTGTGATTTTTAATCATCTACTAAAAGAATATTTATCTCCTTTAGATTTTCAGAATTAAAATTAATACAACTCAAACAGTTGAGAAACTTTTGAAAAGCTAGAGTACAAAATTCTCTCTATAATACCGTTTAGTGTGTAACAGTCATGCATTAATCGTTTATTTACTTTTGAGGAAAAATAAAGAGGAAGAACACATCATTTTCTTACTGCTGAAACAGATTCTCATCTTCATAAATGCACAGTGAACTTGGAGGCAGAAGTGCTATCTAGAAAGCCAGAATGGAATATGTGCTTTTAGATGTAATCTTAGAATTGGATAAATTGTTGTAGTAGAGAACAAGCATACCTGATGCAAAGTTTATTCATTAGCTACCTGATATTCTTGCAAATGAGCACATTAAAAGATACTGCCTGAAAACTGTTTGTCCTGTCAGGGGATATCATGTTTGAATACCAGTGCCAAATTCAGCATGGGTTCAACAAGCACTCAGCTGCAAGCATTGTACTGGAGGTAAAGTTGGAAGACGAGGATGTGGTTTATCTTTGGCTTGGTTAGACAGCTACTCAGATCCTAGCAGCAAGGTCACAAAATGTCATAAGGCCAGCAAAAAAAAAAAAAGTGGGAAAAAGTTTAATCCATTACAGTGTTTACTGGAATGCCGTAAGTTATTATCATTGGCATAACTTGAACATTCATATCTAGAGACAGAAGCCAAACGCTGTATTTCAGGCTACGGGAATTTAACAAAAAGGTAATGCTATATTGATACTCAGCTGATTAAAAAATGTCTGTAATGGAATGTATTCATGAGAAATATGGCAACAGTCTAATCAATATTTCTAACTCTAGTGAGCAGGAGGCTTCGGAAAGAAAACAAGGCTAAAAAATATTATTGTCTTGTAGTCTCCCTTTATCTGTATTAATGGTATGACTTGAAGTTGTCATAGTGAAGATCCTGGGATTGACAAAAGTTCTTGTCATCGAGAAAATAAAGATCACAGAATCACAGAATAGTTGGTTCGGAAGGGATGTTTAAAGGTCATCTAGTCTCAACTCCCCCTGCAAGGAGCAGGGAAAAGATATAACTTGAAGAGGAATAGTCTGTCATGTGCTTCCTTTTCACCAAGACTGTGTACATAACAGCTGGTTCTATATTATACTGGGTCAGTCCTGTTGCACATACCAAGCTGCACATAGGAAAAAAAATGGAATAATTTGGTGGCAGAGGCCCTACCCATATGCCTACTTTGTATGCCCATGGTTTTAGGATGTAGGGTGTGTATTGTGTCATTAAAGTAATTTTGTAACATGTGATAAGTCAAAAGGAAGTCCCTATAGATTTAGGTGGGCTACAAGTCAGTGTGACGTAAGGTGTGCTGAAATATTTACCTTTGCATGCTGCAAAGAGCAGCGGAAATGCAAGTGAGCAGGTTAATTGTGACCAGTTGTATTAATATTGTTCAAATGGTGTACAAGCATCACATAGTAGTAGCTACCTGTCAGCATGCACAATTACTTACTGTAATTTCTATTTGCAGCATTTCTTGTGGGGAGAAAGGGTAGAGGCAGTAGGAACCTAAACAAAACTGAAGCTGTAACTAAAAGCATTGGCTAGGATAGACCTCTGTACTTGCATGTATCTTGTAAATCCACAAGCTTACCTGTTCTGTTAATGAAGTGTGAAATGAACTGTGACTTCATGTATTCAAAGCAGGATGTATTTAAATACCTCCTAGTAAAATGAAGGTGAAATTCAAATTGATCTAGACTGATGATATCCTTGGGAACCAGTGGGCAGCTTTACAATGAGAAAGACTGAACAGATGAGAAAGTAAAAGCAGCAGCCAATGCATGTCTATAGTGTTTTAAGCAGTGTGTTAGACAATGAAAAAAAAAATACTGTGGAAACAGTGGATTTTTAAATTGGTAGCCAACCTGGAGAATTCAGAAGTCACAGCATTTTTCTAGTGGTATGTTATCTGAAAGAATGGCTTGTGAGAAGATTGCAGCTACATGAGGAAACCTCAACAGAAAAGTTCTGCAGTATTACTTGCACTCTTGAGACAATATGAGACCTCAGTTGTGTGAACCACTGTAGGCAGCCTCTAAGTCAGAGGTCAAAATCTCAACAGCCAAGTAGGAAAAAGGATTTCATCTTGCCTAGTGATCTGAGACAGTGCAATGTCCTCTGCCAAGGTCATGTTTGCAGTAGATAAGGACTTGAACCCCAAACACACCTTATTTTGGTGCTTTAAACACTTAAAACTAGTACCTTCCTTGGCTTTGTGTTACCTCATTTTGTATTCAGCTGATAGCTGTATGAGAAGAGTAATGGAGAGCAGAGTTCTAGAAATGCTGTACTTGGCAGTACTTCATAAGAGGAAACTAAAAGCTGTTCCTCTTCACTAGGAGCCCAGCAGGGAATTGCCTGTGCAATGTGACATTGTGGTAAATTAACAGTTAATAAAGCTAAAGAAAAATGAAAACAAAGTAGTTAGCTGACCAAATATGTTAAGTTATGCTCCTAAACGTAAAGAAAATCCTTGCAGGCAAGCTACAGAAGTGATGTACCTTTATAGAGCCTGATAATAAGCTTTGGTTTTAAATGATCCCCTCTCTGTGTAGAGAAGGAAGTAAACTTTCTCAGCTTCTCCTCTTAAGCTCTCTTCACAGCTTTATAGCTGTTGAGTACAAGTAAGAGCACTCAACAGTACTTTTTGGTGGCTGTTTGTCTTCTCAAAGTCCCTGAATATCACAACTCTTCAATTAGGATAACATTTCTGATGTTCAGTGACCTAGTCCAAAAATACCTCTCTGACTCTTACCTGTTCAGGCTGTGGTATTTAAGGGATCTCTTTCCATATATATTTCTATGAGCTGTAGTATTTTCTCCATAAATTCTCCTCCCTTCTGAAGGCAGTGATACACTCTTCTAATGAGATGGCAAACCTCTGGGAGATATCATAGAATGGTTTGGGTTGGAAGGGACATTTAAGGGTTTCTAGTTCCAACCATCCTGCCCTAGACAGAGACGTCTTTCACTAGACTGGGTCACTCAAAGCCCCATCCAATCTGGCCTTGAATGTTTTCAGGGATGGGGCATTCACAACTTCTCTGGGCAACATGTTCTAGTGGCTCACCACCCTCACAGGAAAGAATTTCTTCCTTATATCTAATCTAAACCTACCCTCTTCCAGTTTAAAGCCATTACCCCTTGTCCTGTCACTACATGCCCTTGGTTGGCAAAAGTCCCTCTCCAGCTTTCTTGTAGGCTCCATTAAGGTACTGGAAGGTCTCCCCAGAGCCTTCTCTTTTCCAGGCCAAACAGCCCCAACTCTCTCAGCCTGTCTTCATAGGAGAGGTGCTCCAGTCCTCTGATCCTCTTTGTGGCCCTCCTCTGGACTCACTCCAACAGATCCACATCCTTCTTTTATTGGGGGTCCTAGAACTGGATGCAGTGCTCCAGATGGGGTCTCATGAGAGCAGAATGGAGAGGGAGATTCACTTCCCTCGACCTGCTGGCCGTGCTTCTTGTGATGCAGCCCAGGATGCGGCTGGCCTTCTGAGCTGCAAGCATGCATTGCTGGCTCATGGTGAGCTTCTCGTCCAGCAGCATTTGCAAGTAGTCTTCTTCAGGGCTGCTCTCAATCCATTCTCCACCCAGCCTGTATTTGTGCCTAGGATTGCCCCGACTCATGTGCAAGACCTTGCCCTTGGCTTGTGAGATGTGCATGGGCCTACCTCTCCAGCCTGTCAAGGTCCCTCTGGATCGCATCCCTTCCATCCAGCATGTCAACTGCACCACACAACTTGGTGTTTTCTCTGAACTTGCTGAGGGTGCACTCTTGCTGAGGGTGCACTCTATCCCACTGTCCACATCACCGACAAAGATATTAAATAGGGCTGGTGTCGATACTAACGCCTGAAGAATGCCACTTGTCACTAGTCTCCACCTAGACATTGAGCTGTTGATCACAACTCTTTGAGTGCAGCCATCCAGTCGATTCCTTATCTACTGAGTGGTCCATTTGTCAAATCCATGTCTCTCCAGTTTAGAGACAATGAAGTCACGCAGGACAGTGTTAAATGCTTTGCATGAGTCCAGATAGATGATGTCAGTTGGTCATCCCTTATCCAACAATGCTGTAACCCCATCACAGAAGGCAACCAAATTGGTCAGGCACGATTTGCCCTTAGTGAAGTTGTGTTGGCTGTCACCAGTCACCTCCTTGCATTCCATGTGCCTTAGCATGGTTTCTGGGAGAATCTGCTCCATTACCTTGCCAGGCACAGAGGTGAGGCTGATTTGCCTGTATTTTCCCTGGTCTTCCTTGTTTCCCTTTTTAAAAATAGGTGTTATGTTACCCCTTTTCCAGTCAGTGGGAACCTCACTGGACTGCCACAACTTATCAAATATGATGGACAGTGGCTTGGCAGCTCCATAGGTCAGTTTCCTCAGGATATGTATAAAGAGCCTGTATCCCTGCATTCCAACACTCCAGCCACAGGAGCCATCCAACCATGTCTCTGAGATGCTAATAAGATCACAGCCCTGCAGGTGTGTGCACATCCATCTTGTTTATTCCCCCATGGTACAATATACCTTAGTTAAGTGTCTGTTTAAATATGGAAAATAAACTGGCCATCATACACGAGATATTTGAGAAAGGGAAAGTAAAGTATAAGCTAATTCATTCAAATGCAAGAGAAGAGAGGAAAAGAAACTACCAGAACGAGAAGGCAACAGTCTTAAAATCAATTAAATACAGAACCTAAAGGAAGGAGTGATGACAGGATTAGATATCTTGAGCGGATTTGCGTGGGTACTGAACTTCTGGGAGGGAAAAATATGCTAGTTGGTACTTAAATTGTCACATGAACAAATCAATATTACTGTAAATTTTTGAAGTGACTTATAGCTTTCATAAGGAGTGCAGTGGGGAAAGGTCAAACCTTTAATGTAGCTTAGAATAATAGGATATTAATGACAAAAAATGTTTTTGCTTAGATAATCAAGTGTATTTAAGGGTATATTTTGACCTGTTAAGTCTGATGTGGGCTAACTCTTAGACTAACAGAACAATGACAGGATTGTAATTACACTTCTATGTGTGTGGGCACTGCAGGAACAGCATTAAGAAAAGGCATGAGGCGAGTGTGCAAGCTCTTAGTGTAACTCAGCTGACTTGTCCTGATTTTTTTTTTTTCTTTTTTTTACCAAACCATACTTTGTCATTAAGGCAACATATCATCCAGTTATCCTCTTGCTTTTTAATTAGCAATGATATCAGTTCAAATACTGAACTAGCAATAGCACCATGCAAACATCAGCTTTGTAAGAACAATCAGTAAACTCATGTGAGAGAAAGTTTTAAAGTGCCATAGAAAACTTGAGTATTGCTGAAATGTCTTTTTAAAATTTGACATATCAAATATATGCAAGAACTGAAGCCCAGATGCATTTCTTGGTAAACATTCATTAAGAAATCAAATGTTTAAGCACACAGTTGTCCTCTTGAAAATTTCTAACCAAAAGGTTTCATTGCTTTCTGTACTGTCATTGATGCTATCAAATATATTACCAAGGTTGTAAGATACAGGCTAGATAAATAGTGATTCCACCAATGTGAACTAAAAGCTGTAGGATCACAGTCCTTCTGACCCTGCAAAGGAATGGTTCTTGGCCACATTAAAAAAGAAAAAAAAAAAAAAAAAGTTGCACCTAACCTGTTGTGAAAACATTCACAAACCGTCTTGTATCCTACTTTTGCTTGGCAGTTTGGATGTGAAGGATGTTGAGGAAACAACATGAAAAATTATATAGGAATATAGAAAGAAAATTCATGTTAAATTGGAATGCATAACAAGCTCAATGAAGGTCATACTTTGTGTACTGAAGATGCTCACTTGCACAAGCCTACCAGCTACCTGGGCTGTGCTCTGTGTTATGAAGTAGGAGGATGGTGAGTGGTTCAGTGGATGGCAAGTGAATAATGCTAACCAGTCACTAAAAATAAGAAAAGTAATTGCCTGAATGCTGTTGCAATGTCCCCCTGCTTTGGCTGTCAGTGGCTAGTGCTTAGAAACACAGCTTCTTGTCGCTTAATGCAGTGTTCATTTAGACTACTGATGCTTCATGAAAACTGAACCAGCCTCTGCTGGTTACTAAAGCATCTTTGTGGGGAGCACTTCAAGCAGAAATGAGCTAATAAACCTGCTCTGTGTGTGCAGTAGGTTTTACAAGGTGTAGCGAATGCTGCAGCTCTCTAGAGCTATTGATCTGGTTTAGAATCATAGGATAGTTTGGGTTGGAAGGGACTTTCAAAGGTCACCTAATCCAACCCCCCTGCAAGAAGCAGGGACATCTCCAACCAGATCAGGTTGCTCAGAGCCCCCTCCAACCTGGCCTTGAATGTTTCCAGGGATGGATCATCAACTACCTCTCTGGGCAACCTGTTCTAGTGTTCCACCACCCTCATTGTAAATAAATTCTTCCTTACGTCCAGTCTGAATCTACCTCCTCCTGTTTTAAACCATTATCCCTCATCCTAGCACAACAGGCCCTGCTAAAGAGTTTCTCTGTCTTTCTTATAATCCCCCTTTAGGTACTGGAAGACTGCTATAAGGTCTCCCTGGAGCCTCCTCTTCTCCAGGCTGAACAGCCCCAACTCTCTCAGCCTGTCCTCATAGGAGAGGTGCTCCAGCCTTCCAATCATCTTCATGGCTCTCCTCTGGACTTGCTCCAGTAGAACCGCGTCCTTCTTATGTTGAGGGCTCCAGTGCTGGACGCAGTACTCCAGGTGGGGTCTCATGAGAGCAGAGTAGAGGGGGAGAACTGCCTCCCTCGAGGTTTCCCAGGAAGGCATACTGGCAAGATGGTGGAGTTTATTTGGCACCTGTTCCAAGCAAAAGTTATGACATGCAGATGAACACCTACAGATTGGGATATAAGCAATACAATATTGGTTGTCCTTCTTATTCTTGGAAAGTAGTACAGGTGGTAGATTTTGGTGATATCTTACTGCCTTTGCTCAGTGTTAAAATCAGTTGACAGACAACCAGCACCTCAGCAGGGAGAGACCTGCTGAGTAAAATACCAGTAGTAAGTGAATGTTGCGATATAGATTCAATTGTTTGTGCTCAATACAACTGATGAGCAGGAAATAACAACTAGAGCCTCAAGGGATTAGCAAGATTTTTCTCAATGATATTTAGCTGAAACCTAAAACCATAAAGGTTGGTCAGTCAAAAAATGACATCTTAATGTAGCAGAGTTTATCTATTATTGTTAGGGTCTGAATTCTGTTAATTTCCAAGTTCTTATTGCTATTCTAACTTTAGGTTATGCTGAAGCAGAAAGACTTACTCACTTGCAAAATCAGCTTTCTGCCTTGAACTTTTTGATGTCTTAGGTGAACAATTGTCGGTGTTCTGTATTATTCTTGCACAGCTTGAACAATTTTAAAAGTTTGAAATGAGAAGTATTTTTAATGTTTAAGAAATAGAAGTAATGCACTGCTGTTTCTCAATTGACGTGTGATCCGAGAGAATAATGGGTTTGATCAGAGTGGAGAAGATTGAGGAAAATCCAGTGGAAAGTGAGGATAATGATAGCACATAAGGAAAGGCAAAGTTCAAGTTGTGTTATCTCTGTTCTTTCAGTGCACATTATGATGTCTCCCAGTACCCTTGCGGTATGAGTACTGTTACTTACTACAGAGCCAATGGAAACAGGAGAAATAAATTGCTCCGAATTACACTTTATTCTGGCCGTCTGACCTTTCATGTAACCTGATGGATAAATGACTTCTGGCTTGTCTATCTAGAATTCCTCCGATCACCAAAACTATGTCCTGGATACTTTCTTATTTCATTTTGTACTAAAAATTCTTCTTACCTTAAGGTCTCTCTACTGCTTAACACTATACTGAGAAGAAAACTACAGCTTTATAACTGGCCATAAATAAGACTTTTTTTCTCAACAGGTTTCTGGCATAAAGTCATAGTAAAACCCTTTGTACCTTAAGGGGAGGGAGGAAGGGCATGAGGAACTGTCCTCCCTCTGCTGAAAACAGAAATGTGTCTGCTCATGGACAACATAAATAATTTGTTGCCATTTGTTACATGCAGAACCTGCATGCATAAAGTGTTTTTAAAAATATACACTGATATGATACCACTGAGATTCAGTTTTCCTTAGAATGGAAAAAAAAATGTTGCTATTTGAAGATAACTGAGTGTTGGTATAGCAATTATGCTCTTACATGCATACAACTGACTTTCTCTATAATTTATCTAAAGTTAGAAATGTAAGTTATATGGGGCTTCTCAAATCTCATGATGAGCGCTGTGTATTATCATACTTATCTATGATGAATGAGGAATAAAAGGTGTTTGGTGTTGAACTCATGTCTTTGAGCACACAGTATATAACAGGGATTCAATCTTCACTTAAAAATAACAAAGAATATTTTTTTTCTTTCTCATTTAGCAACTGTAAATGCTCCCTTTTTCTGTGATAAATGTGATTAAATGTCAAGAAAATGATAGCCTACTGGAACCATGGAATTGCATTTACCGTAAATAAATTAAATTAAACACTGATAGTACCCATTGCTGTTCTCACTGGGCTTCTTGCTACATTTATCTTTTCAGTTCTATCTCACCTCATGAGCTTTTTGCTTTTGGTCAAGTAAAGAGCTGGTGGCAATTTTCCTCTGTGGTAGTTGAAAAGGTTTTTGAGGTTTCCTGAGGTCTCTGACCATCGTATATGCTTATAGAAAAAGGTATAACATATCAGTTTTAAAACAGAGGAAAATTAAATATTGTGTGATAATAAAAACAATCTTTTTTTTTTTTTTTTTTTTTTTTGTTCCCCTTCAGTTGCTTTTGAAAAGTCAAGTGGATGCAGGTGTAAAATAACTGAATTTAAAACCAAACCAACTAATTCTGTTGTGTGGCCAAACCATTCTGTACTAAAGGTAAATTTTTGCTATTAAATTGTGTGCATTTGAAAAATGATGGCTACAATGAAAATACCAATGCAGCATTAACTGTAGGAATTACAGTGAAGATGACTGTAAAATATTTCATTTAGATATTTACTGACACAATGGAACTATCTTAATTAAATTACTCCTAGAGGAATAAATCAAAAGAATCAACTTTGAAGAGTTGTGTTGCAGGTGGCTGAACAGACAAGCTGCCTGGTATCACTGTGCAGTAAAGGCAGCAGCTAGAAGTGAAGTAACTGTTGTTAGCTGAAGTGCAGGCACTTGACAAGGACTTTTTTTTGCTAGTTGCTAGCAATTCTTGCAAGACTTCTGGCATTAGACTTCACTCATTATGAATGCCTTTGAATTAGTAGTGAAACACTGGGTGAGACATCTTCATGTAATTTAATGGGATTAGAAGTGATGTGGAAGAGGGAGGCATTTAGCAGGCTCTATTATGCGTCTTTCATGACAAAGTGCTGACTGAATTCAGCACTACCTTTTTGTATTGTGCTGAATGCTAAGGGCTCCAGACACAGGTCTCAAAGCTGCATTCTCAAACAAGGTTTCTGGCTGGATCTGGTATCTCGGTGAGCGGTCTATCAAAACAAGACCCTGGACAGGAGTGAAGCCTTGCTTCAGCACAGGGCTGCACTAATTGAATGGCCTATGTGGGTTTTGACTGGGATGAAAGCTGTGTGGATGTCTTGAAGATCATGGTGTATTTCTGTAAATCTCTTAAACAGAGCTCCATTTCCTTAAAGATTATGAGAAAGTTTTCACTGGTTCAATAAAAGACAGCCTGCTTGATCTTAAGCAGACTATAGTGCAAGTACATGACCGTGATATTAAGACCAAGTAACTCTAATTGGAATTAGATGCTTTTCTGACATGGCTTGCCTCTTCAGCAGCTGTGTGGGTATAAAAGAGTTCCTGTTAAGGCAAACTTGTTCCTGGAGAATGGACTTCACATCACTGAGGCAGCTGTCTATAATCTCTTTAGAGTCAGCAGTAGGAAAAAAAAATTGAAAAGTTGGATTTGTCTTATCCTTACAGGCACAATTAACTTAGAATAAAATAATGAATTCCTTAAAAACACCTATTATTTTTCTTTGGCTATTAAAGGAATTTACATGATGATGATGCAAAATTACCACCTATTACATTTACGGTGTAGATGTAAAAAAGTTTGAGATAGATCATAGATATAGTGCTTACCTGGAATGCCTGTCTGCTTAAACCACATTAGGAAAATGGTTAGTGATAAACTAAATGCATAGATAGGTCTTGAATGATGACTCTGACCTCTTTATTACCATGTTAATAGCCCAGGTAAATTGTTTCTATATACAAGTTCATTAGTGCATAGCTAGTAATTGCTACCTATCAACATGCTGTAAGACTAAAAAAAGCACTAGTGATTTCAAAAATACATATTTCTGCCTTTTTCTCTGTTCATGTGAGGTTTCCTGTGCTGGTCCAGTTTCTCACATGCACTTACAATCCTACAATGAAAACTATTTAAAAGGATGTAGAACAATCTTTGTGCTTCCATTTGATTGAATGTTAAAAAAAATATATTTTAAAGCAAGGCAAGAAATAGTTTGACACTATTGCTAGTTTCTGCATAAAATGTAACATAAATTAAAGCATCCATTTTTTTGAAATCTAGTGTTCAGATCTTGTAATAGAGTTTTGCAACAGTCTGTACATATCTGAAAGCATGTTGTATTTTTTTGGTTCCCTCCTTCCTTCCTCCCCCCATAGGACTTCAAGTATGAAGAGTAAGTCTGTGCAATGTTTCCATATTCTTCATAATGTCTTCTCTTAAGACTGAGTCTCAGAATAGGTTCCAGGAAGTGGGATTTCTTAACTTTTACACTGTTGGTTTTTTTGTAGGATGAACAAAGTATGGTGTTAAGTTATGCTTTCTATCATAGTGTCTGTATTTCCACTGACATATGAAAACATGCACCTTGATGTGTGATTTATGGGAAAAGAACACAAACTGGTATTTTCAGAGAACAAATGAATTTGTGCAATGAAATCACACTAGTCAGTGTGCTAATACAGAATTACAGTTCTACAATTTAATGTAAAGCCTGAAGTGGAAGTATTTTTTTAATTGCAGTAACATTATTGCTCGTTGACCTGACCTGTAAATTATGGCATGCATAATGCAACACACACTCTTAATTTAATGCTTGTAGTTTCTAAGTATTCACTAGATGATGGATAGGTGCCTCCAACACAGTCAAATCTTAATAGTATTACTTGAAAATAGTTCATTTCAGATGCAGCATTTCGAGACTTGATTAAGGTAGTTGACTACATTAGCTTGTTTGATGCATTGCCTTTTTATGTTTTCTTCTCCATCTTAATTGGAAAAGATTTAACTATATCAACATTATGGCTTTGACTAATGGGAAGGAAGATCTGCCAGCTGCAGTGTTGTCTTCTGAGAAGCATATGGCAGTAATCACCACAAAATGTTTTGCCCTGCTTGGGGTTCTCTCCTTACTTCAGACAACTTAATATATCAAAGAGATTGAAGGAAGGGCTGAAACTTATGGTGCCTCTTGACTCTACAAGTCCTCTTATTATATGCAAGTGTTTAACTTTAGGAAAAAATTAAGTCCACTGTTTAAATACTACTACCAAGAAAACTCAATTTCTTTTAAGGTATTTTTGGTCTCAAACTAAGTGACAGACATCTGCTGCGGTAGCTGGAGAATGACAAGCTGAAGATAAGAAGCTGATATATGTATAGAGGTGATAAAAGGTAAACTGGTCTCTCGGAAGTAAAATAATCCCAACTGAAAAGTGTTAGAAGTAGCCCAAGATTTAAAAAAAAAAAAAAAAAAGTCACCCTAAGGTAGCAAAAGAAGCTCACTGGGGTATAGTTACCCAGTATAGTTATAGTACCATCTTACCCAAATGATAGTAGCATCTCTGCAACACGTGGACATGTGTAAGAAATACAATTACCTCCAAACTTGCTACAATATAGTAACTGATAGAACAGTAAGCAGCATTTTGCACAAGGGGAATAAATGAGGAAGAAGTGCAATTTATACTCACCCCAGAAGTACTCTTACTGCTGTTTAGTTGGTGGTTTTGTGTCTAGCTCTTTTCCCTTGAATAACTATGTCCTCAAATACTGTAAGGACAAGTTCTACATGCTGTAAAGGAAAGGGAAAAAAAAAAATCCAGTGGTTTACCTGACACAAGAAAGATTGCCTGGAAAAAAGCCTACAAAGGCTTATGATTCTTCTCTGGTACTGTCTCCTGACTTCAACTATTGTGTGAACTGATCTTGATAACCTAAAGCTAAAAATCCTTATGCTGATCAAAGTAAAGGAAGAAGGATTTTTAGAAGATAATTGTAAAAGTAAAATAAACCTTGAAGACAAAACCAGGTCTCATAAAAATGAGAATGTTTTAGTTTTACTGGTTTCTACCTCTTAACACAGAAACCATTCCTTTGAACTACTTCTAAAGTGTTTACTGAGAAGAGAAATTGAGACTCAAGACCTGCAGTCGCATCCAGCCTGAACCACATGACTGCTGGGCTTGTCTGAAAGTCAGGGTAAGTTTGCAGTGCAGTGAGCTACACTTGTGGGATCACATTTACTTGTGGTGAAGAGAACGTTATGTATTAACATTGATGCAAAACAGATCTAATGCCACTTGTCACCTCTTGAAGTCATCCTGGAAATTAGGCTATAAAGGAGGCAGAATCTGATTAAAAGCAAGAAAGCAGACAATGTCAATTTTGTATTGGTGTCAATTCTCCTCTAAAAGAGAAATATTGTCAGAGAGGTTCCTGTAGAAGGTTTGCATTATGCTGTTAAAATCCATCAGTATCAAGTTAAGAGTGATTAGAGACAAACTCAGAAGAAAACCTGAGAGAACACTTAATCAAATAGTTCCCTTTCCCTAAACAACCCCTGTGAGGATACTTATTGAAGTAAGTGAGGCTTTTACAGTCTGAACACTTTCGTACTTCAGTTTTTTCCAACTCTCCTTAACTTCCACATAGGTAATTTCTGTTAGTTTGGTTTGTGCAGTCATCACGCTGGAATGTATGAATAGCTGGCTCCTTAAATACCCAATCCAGTCAACCAGCTCCTCGCTGAATGAGAAATTTCTTACACTCATCTTTTCTTTGTATGATTTGTGCAAGTTGTCTCTTCAGCTCGACCTGAAGCTTCAGTTTTTGAAAACTAAAATTTGTATTTAATCTCTGCAGGCAGTTGTATGGCTGGAAGACACACCAGTAATGAATAAGGCATAAAAAGGAAACAAGTTTCCTGACTGCTGTCAATTAAGGTAAATTGTAAGGGAAGAAGTTATTCTTACAGAAGGTAACCTGACCAGCAAGGGAGAAGTTACCTGAAGGAGCTCACCTTCTGCTCAAAAATGCCAAGAGACTTGTGTCTAAATTTTGCCAATGTTCATAATACTTCTACAACTTATGGAAGAGAAAATGTTAGTTTCCAGAGTAGTAGTGGTAAAGCACAGGGCCCTTACAAGAGGCTGTAATTCATGTTTTCTATTTGAATTGATGACTATGTTCCCTTCTGACCTCCAGTGCAAGGGCTTTTAATCAAAAAATGGACAAATTCAGTACACAGTACAAAATATGAATGTAACAGACCAACCATATAGTTTTGTTAAGTGAAATAAATAGTTACAAAGGTGGTCATTGAGCAGCCTGAAATGAGGGGTTTTTCTAATGAGCCAGGCTGTTAAACATGAAAGAAATAATTGTCTTGTGGATGTACAGCCTCCAGCCCTAATTCCAATCAGCAGCACAAGGCAGGTGGTCCTGCCACTAGGACCTGCTGATGAATCTGGCCTGTCTTATAGGCACGGACATACTGTGTGGTCTTGGCAAGGTATTCCTGTTTCTGACAGAGCATTCTGGTTTTGAAACAGGTGTTCAGAGAATAAATACATAAACTGTAGTGTTCACATAGAAACTTTCAAGCTTGTTCTCTAAAATATCAGTAGTCTTAATTGATTAGAAAGAGAAAGGTGGGTAGAAAATTCTGCCTTGGTTGTTTACTAAAAACATTCTGAGTAGAGAAGAGGAATGCCATGCAATAAAACATGTACTGATATGGCAGACAGATCTGGGCAACATGTTCAGAAACCTACTGAGCGTACTGTGTTCTTTAGGCTGATATGGCATTTCTTTAGGGTGGCCACAGCTGAAGGGGGAGGAGATATCCTTGGTTTTGGAAGGCAAGATGAACACTGGGGATAGGAAAGGAAAGAGATGGTCAAGATTTTTAATACTGCAGAGTTTTTTTTCTACTTAAGTCACTCTGAAGATTTTCACAACAGCTTCAGCGACATATCTATCTGAACAACCCTTCTCTGTGAGTCAGGAATGATTTAGCCAGGAAGGAGGTCCTCCTACAAAAGCTTTTGCATTGCTCAGTCATCCTATACAAGTTGTGTTCAAGAGCAGGACAAGTCATGTAATAGAAAACCTCAACTATTATGAACTCCTTCAGAATCTTTTTTAATGTCATTTTTTTTAGAGAGTGAATACTGATGAGCATTTCAGAGATGCTTGCTAGTATAAATTAAGATCACAAGGGATCTAAAAAGCTTCTCAGAAAATGAGCTTGCCAATAAGCTAGTGGAAGGTCTGTCTGAGCAGTAAAATGTTGTGCAGTGAAGAAATACACACAAGCTTCAAGTGAAACCGGAAGCAGGCTGTTCATGATAGCTTAGAATCTATGGTGAGCAATTTGGTTTATTAACAAGTCTTCAATTTGTGGTGTTAACCAGCCAATCGCACTTATCTACTGTGAGTTTTCTGCATAGCTGCAATCCTGTCCATGGGTAGTACCACAGACAGTATTTGAGAATTTTATTGGAATCTTCCTATCTGGGAAGAGATGGACAGATGTCTGATTTTTACAGCAAAGGCTTCTGAAGATGAATCAACAGTATTTGCCACATAAATTGGTCCAAATTTGCACTCTACACAAATACACAATATCTTGCTGTTTCAATGAAACACTATGCTGGGGTATGTTAAAGAAAAATGGACAATCTTGTGTAAAATACCATCAGTATGCATTTTGCCAGGAACTTGTAAGACCTCAATTTCATCATCAATTCGTGTTCCCATACTTTGAGGGAAGTAGACCAGTTACTGCCCAGATAGCAGCAAAAAGACTGATTTAGAGGTCAAGAAAATACAAGCTCTGAGGAAATACTGGAAAAGCTAAATTTTGTTGACTAAGGAAAAGACTGAGGAAAGGTGTAAGCCTTCAAATAAGTGAAAAATGTCACTGGGGGAGATCAAAGCGATGACCTAGTCTTGCCCTATATGTATGGGGTAAAGAAGTAATGAGCTAGAACTGCAGCAAAAGATGTCTAGGCTAGGATTAAGTTAAACTTTCCAAAGACTAGACTAATTAAACATGGAATTAGATTTTCTGCAAAGCTGTTGCAATTTCCAGTAAAATCAGTGGGAGAAGATGTTATGCTCCCACCTGTGGAAATTATTTGGATGCATACGGCCTGCTCCAGGGCCAGAGCTCCACTGACTGGAACATCTTCCAAGGCTCTGTGTTGCTCTTGCAGCTTTCAGTATCCTCAGCAAGATCATGGCCTCTGTCTTAGGCCAAGCTTAAAGGATGTTTATGGTAACTATAACAACTACAAGCAGAAGAAAGCATTACATTTTTACCTTGTGTTGAACAATACATCCCCATATATGAGCATATATGAGCTCTTTAGTACTTTTTTTTTTTTTTTTTTTTTTTTTTTTTTTTTTTTTCCCTTCAAGGTGTTACCTTGTTCAAATCTTTGTTCCTGTTGACCCAAGTTACATGCCAAGTTAAGCAAGATCTCTGGTAAGTGTTTGTGAATGATTGAAATGAGTTGACAAGTTTCATAAAGGACACTCTATAAATTAAGAAAGATAAATAGAGCTAAAAGAAAAAAAATCTGTTGTATTGTGGTGCCTTAGAACATCAGGTGAGTCTGTTTGCTTGTTTCCATTAAATTCAGATAGAGTTGTCATCTAGAAAAATATTTTGAGCTTGAGTTGAATTTTTATTTTCACACTTCTTGGGACAGAACACATTTTTTTTTTCTGTTACTGTTAGTAAATTTTACTGCTGAGTTGTGTTTACCAGCCTGTTATGGTTAGGCAAATTTGGGAAAACCTTCATGTTCAACAGCTAACTAAATTTTCTTATTGTAACAAGGCACTTCAGGACCTAGTCAGAGCCTCAATATCAAGTAAATGAACTAGTGCTTAAAACTTCAATGGTTCAGAGCAAGACTATTCAGCTTGCATCATGGTGTATTTGGGAGCTCAGTAGCTTCTCTGAATTCAGTGTGTCAGAATTGGAAAACTGGGTCTCATCCTTGGGTCTGGATGAGAAAGGCTTGAGTGTGCTTTGTCTGAAAGTAGACGGCTGCAGAATTAGCTACCTGTGCCAGGGTGTGAACAGCAGTCCCTGCAGTGTTGCAAATGCTTTCTGGTTTCCTGACAGCACTGTCTTCTTGTTGCAGTGGTCATAACTTTAACCAATAAAACCAGGTTCTCAAAAGGAAGATTTTTAGTTAGAAAAGTAACATCCATCCCTTACTTGTTATTACCTTCAGGCAACATTTCCACACACCTTTTTCTCTATATAGTTTTAGGAACTTGAAGTATAAAAAAATTGACCAGAATCTGTTTTATCAATTCTAAAAGTTTTCCGACTTCTCCTATGTACAAAATAAAACAATTGAGGTAAAAACTGTGTATTTTTCTCTTCTAAGGAAACTTTTTGTTGTTTTAGTTAACTTATTTTCATGAAATATGTCTGTGGCTTCCAGGCCAAAGAAAGAAAAGCTGCTTTTTTAGCATTGAAAGAAAAAGGCAATGGCATTGTTTTATGTAATATTATCTTTTAACCTTTCAGAAGTAAATTTGATGCTACTTAACTCCCAATTCTAAAATAAGATTTTCAGGAAGAGCTAATTGTGCTGAAAGGTTAAATACAGGGGTCTACCGGAATAAAAAAGCCAAAAACTTTAACTTTAGTGCTTGAGTATCTTTGCAACACTTTTAGTCATTTGAAACTCCCGAATAGATATTCTTGAGTTTAGAACAAATCTGAAGTATTCATTGCTAGTGACAATATCTTTGTGAAATAAATAATGCTGAATAGTTGATTCACACAGTGAATAAACTTATTTGCTGCTTCAAATGTTCAGCAACAAAGAGGCAGAGAGACTGGCTTTACGGTTACTAGTCAAACCGGATCTCTTTGCTATAGCATGTTTGTCACATCTCCCTAAGCAAAGTTTCTGATTTTTTTTTTTTCCCATCAACTAGAAAACAGTCCTTATGCTCTGTTTAAGAAAAAAGATTTGGGCTTTGTTTACTTTGACTCAGTTTGCTGAATATGGCTGTGTCATGTTGTCCATATTTCTTCAAATGCTGGCTGTACGAGTTCAAATTTCATATATTGGTTTGTTGTGACAATGTGTATCAGGCAAAATTTTTGTAACGTATCAATGTTGCTTTTAATGGTAGCACAGACGAGCATCATTGTCAGTAAGTACAAGGGAATAATGTGAAAACACATGCTTCTGATTGTGTTTGCTTGAGGCAAGTGAGACTGCTGGATACAATTAAGGCTTGTGAAGCTGTATAGGAGGACAAAGAAATGTATGGATAGATCATGTTGATACTAAAATGTAGCACAGCATACTTCTTGGAGTAGGTACAGGACTTTCAGTGCCACTTATCAAGATCCTCTGCTACATTGCTACCAGCAAGAATAAGAAAGAGCTGAGCTGTCCTCTAATATAACAAATCTGATATATTTATAGTGATGGTGATAGGCCTTTTCTGCAAAATAGTGATGGAGATCAACATGAATGTACTGTCTGATCTCCTTGTATATTGTCTTTACAATTCAGTACTTTCCATTACAGTAGGAGCTAACAAGCAAGTGCAGTAAAGAAAATCATAGAACTGTAGAATACTTTGGGTTGGAAGGGACCTTTAAAGATTGTCTAGTCCAACTTCCCCTGCAAGGAGCAGGGATGTCTTCAAGTAGATGAGGTTGCTCAGAGCCCCCTCCAACCTGGCCTTGAACGTTTCCAGGGATGGGGCATCCACCACCTCTCTGGGCAACCTGTTCCAGTGTTCCACCACTCCCATTGTAAAAAATTTCTTACATATATCTAGTCTAAATCTACCCTTTTTTAGTTTAAAACCATTACCCCTTGTCCTATCCCAACAGGCCCTGCTAAAAAGATTCTCCCCATCTTTCCTGTAGGCCCCCTTGAGGTACTGGAAGACTGCTATAAGGTCTGCCCAGAGGCTTCTCTTCTCCAGGCTGAACAGTCCCAACTCTCTCAGCCTGTCCTCACAGGACAGGTGCTCCAGCCCTCTGATAATCTTCGTGGCCCTCCTCTGGACTTTCTCCAACAGGTCCGTGTCCTTATTATGTTGGGAGCTCCAGAGCTGGATGCAGTACTCCAGGTGGGGTCTCACCAGAGCGGAGTAGAGGGCAGAATCCCCTCCCTTGGATCTGCTGGCCATGTTTCTTGTGATGCAGCCCAGGATGCGGTTAGCTTTCTGGGCTGCAAGCACATGTTGCTGGCTCATGTTGAGCTTCTTGTCTGCCAGCACACCCAAATCCTTCTCCTCAGGGCTGCTCTCGATCCATTCTCTGCCCAGTCTGCATTTGTGCCTGGGATTGCCCCGACGCGTGTGCACTTGGCCTTGTTGAATGTCATGAGGTTTGCATGGACCCACCTCTCCAGCCTGTCAAGGTCCCTCTGGATGGCATCCCTTTCCTTCAGCATGTCAACTGCACCACACAGCTTGGTGTCATCGATGAACTTGCTGAGTGTGCAGTCAATTCCACTGTGTTGCTGACAAAGATGTTAAATGGTGCCTGCCCGATACCTGAGGAGCGCCACTCGTCACCAGTCTCCACTTGGACATTGAGCTGTTGACTGCAACTCTTTGAGTGCAGCCATCCAGCCAATTCCTTATCCACCAACCAGTCTATCTGTCAAATCCACATCTCTCTAGCTTAGAGACAAGGATGTCATGTGGGACAGCATCAAATGCTTTGCGCAAGTCCAGGTAGATGATGTCAGGCATCCTTCCCTTATCCAATAATGCTGTAACCCCATCATAGAAAACCACCATGTTTGTCAGGCAGAATTTGCCCTTACTGAAGTCATGTTGCCTGTCACCAGTGACCTCCTTATTTTCCAAGTACCTTAGCGTGGTTTCCAGGAGAATCTGCTCTATGACCTTTCCAGGCACGGAGGTGAGCCTGTTTGGCCTGTATTTCCCCAGATCTTCCTTGTTTCCCTTTTTTAAAGGGAAACATTGTTGTGGCAATCCCAGGCACAAATACAGGCTGGGAGGAGAATGGATCAAGACCAGCCCTGAGGAGAAGGACTTGGGAGTGCTGGTGGACGAGAAGCTCAACATCAGCTGGCAATGCGCCCTTGCTGCCCAGAAAGCCAACCACATCCTGGGGTGCATCAAGAGGAGCGTGGCCAGCAGGTTGAGGGAGGTGATTCTCTCCCTCTATTCCGCTCTGGTGAGACCTCACCTGGAGTACTGTGTCCACTTCTGGAGCCCCCAACATAAGAAGGACATGGGCCAGCTGGAGAAGGTCCAGAGGAGGGCCACGAAGATTATCAGAGGGCTGGAGCACCTTTCCTATGAAGACAGGCTGAGAGAGTTGGGGCTGTTCAGCCTGGAGAAGAGGAGGCTCTGGGGAGACCTGATAGCAGTCTTCCAGAACCTCAAGGGGGCCTACAAGAAAGATGGGGAGAGGCTGTTCAGTAGGGCCTGTTGTGATAGAACGAGGGGTAATGGTTTTACAATAGAGGGAGGTGGATTTAGATTGGATATTAGGAAAAAATTTTTGACAATGAGAGTTGTAGAGCACTGGAACAGGTTGCCCAGAGAGGTGGTGGATGCCCCATCCCTGGAAACGTTCAAGGACAGGTTGGATGAGGCTCTGAGCAACCTGATCTAGTCGGGGATGTCCCTGCTCCTTGCAGGGGGGTTGGACTAGATGACCTTTGAAGGTCCCTTCCAACCCTAACCATTCTATGATTCTATAAAAATGGGGGTTATGTTACTCCTTTTTCAGCCAGTGGGAACTTCACTGGACTGCCACGACATCTCATTGGCTTGGTAACTTCAGCCACCAGTACCCTCAGGACCTAGGAATGCTTCTCATCAGGTTCTATGGACTTGTGCACCTTCAGGTTCCTTAGATGGTCTTGATTGTCCACAGTAGGCAGTTCTTCCTTCTCCTAGTCCCTGCTTTTGCCTTCTGTAACTTAGGTGATATGGCTAGAGTGTTTCGTTGTGAAGATTGAGGCAAAGAAGTCACTGAGTGCTTCAGCTTTTTCCGTGTCCCGGGTAACCAGGTCTCCCGTTTTCTTCCTTACCTATTTCCTGGCTGATTGGATAACTTATCTTGTTTTCCTCCTAGGCTACCTGTCCTTTCTTCCACCCTCTGTGGGCTTCCTTTCTGTGTCTGAGTTTGTCCAGGAGCTCCTTGCTCATTCATGCAGGCTGCCTGGCGTTTTTGCCTGATTTCCTCTTTGCTGGAATGCATCGCTCCTGAGCTTGGAGGATCCTTGAACATTAACCAGCTTTGTTGGGCCCCTCTTCCTTCCAGGGTTTTATCCTGTGGTACTCTAAGACGCAGATCCCTGAAGAGGCCTAAGTCTGCTCTCCTGAAGTCCAGGGTAATGAGCTTGCTGTGAACCCCCTCACTGCCCTAAGGATTTTGAACTCCACCATCTCATGATCACTGCAGCCAAGGCTGCCCTTGAGCTTCATATTCCCCACCACCCTCTCCTTGTTGGTGAGAACAAGGTCCAGCATAGTACCTCGCCTTGTTGGCTCCTCCTGCATTGCTTGTACCCTGCTGTATTGTCCTTCCAACAGATATTGGGGTGGTTGAATTCCCTCATGAGGACCAGGGCTTGTGACTGTGAGGCTGCTCCTGTCTATCTATAGAAGGCCTCATCCACTCGGTCTTCCTGGTCAGGTGGCCTGTAGCAGACTCCCCTGTCATGTCACTTGTCCCTGCCCTCTCTTTAGGTGTGATTCGTAAGCTCTCTGTCAGCTCCAGGTGGAGCTCCATGCACTCCAGCTGGTTGGGTCCACTGCAGGTGCTTGGAACCAGCCATCTAACTTCCTCTCAGCCTCCCTGATGCCACGCAGCCTTCTCACCACCTCCTGCAGCTCAGCCACCCTCCTCAGGAGATCCTCCACTTCAACACACCTTCTGTAGGCAGGGCTGCTGCCTGTCCCTGCCCCAGGTGAAAGGTCCAAGCACTTCCTGCAGTGCCAGGTCTGTACTGCAGCCTCACACTTCAGCAACTCCATCTGTGTGGAGGCATTGGCTGCTGCTGGGGTAGCCCAGCTGGGGCTGCAGCCTTTGATCTCAGGCGAGTGCCTGCCATTCTGCCTTGAGGGTCAGGTAGGATGAATGCCCTTGGTCTGTGCAGACAGTCACAGACTAGTACCCAGCTGTGGGGTTATGTGTACTTCAGGTCTCCCACTTGCCCAGTGGAGTACCCCTCCTTCAAAAAGGAGGTGCCCTCCTGCACGAAATGCCATGCCAACGGATGTGTCATGCTTTGTTGCTGGTGCTCCCTTAGGGCTGGCTTTATACACGTGAAAGGGGACTTGGCCACTGTTGCCCCTGGCTCTGCGCAGGTCTTGTCAGCTGCTCTCGCTGTGGGCTCCTGGTGGCTCTCTTGGCTCCCCCTGAGGTTCCCCGGTTTGGGAAACACCCCTGTGCGCTGTGCTAGGATACTCTGCTGTGGGTCATGCTGGCACTGAAGCTGTTGCCTTGGTGACTGAGAAAATGACTATATTTTCAGGCTTATGTCTAATAATTTTTCATGGTGACAAAGGTCCATTCTTTTTAGATATTGGCCTAAGCTGCTATGACCTATGACTGCGTCAAACCCAGTATCAATAAGGATTGAAGGAATCATAAAGACATTTCCTATAGAGACCAGCAAGACAAAGCAGAGATACTCTTCACCATGTTTTGCACTGTTTAAAGACCAGTAGACTCATCTAAATTTTGGACTTTTCAAGACTCTTTCAATAAGTTAGTGGTAACCTTGAAACAAAAAGATTTAATATCGAATTAAAGCTTGCATATATACTTTCTCCTTGAAGTCTTTTTTTTGCAAGAGAACAGGTGGGATAAAGCACCTGTTTTGTTTTCTTTTAGTTGTTTATTTGATTAGTTTACCTTTCACTGGACTTCCTCAATAGCAGTTCTGCTTTTTGGGGTCTACACAGGCTCTTAGTTTAACAGCACAGAGCAAACAGTTGACAGCTTCCCGCAGTATATCCTTCTATCGGAGAATGAGTAAAATGTCTGCTTCTCTGTATAGTAGTAATAGATAGTGTACGTTGAAATAACTTATAATAAAAGATTCAAGTAAATGACGAGGCATGTAAACTAGCTTAGATGTTTGGAAACCATTAAAGCTTACAGGCAGAAAGTAGGTCAAAACGACTGCTTAAACTGAACTTCCTTCTCCTTCATCAGAGGCTTGCAGTGGAACCCTAATACAAAATGAAACACGGAAATCAGTTATTTCTGTATAAGTGAATTTGTAGTAAGAACAATGTGCTGTTTTAAATGCTGGCCAAATCAAGTTTGAGAGTTTAAGCGTTTTTTTTTTCTATATCTGATTCTGACTGAAAGTGTGGCTTCATCCTGGCTTAAGACTACTTTTTCACATGCCTCTATGGTGTTTTCCTAGTTGCTCATCAGTGAGGGAACAAATTTTTATGAACTTCTTACAAATATATATATTTTTAAGATTGTTTAGCTTTCACTTAGCATAATCTAGTGGTTTGGCAGTTCCTCCCCTCTTTAACTGGAAGTGTGCCTAAAAAAGGCTAGCTAAAATCAACATTTAGATGGAGAGCTGCTTATTTGGAACTTACTATTTTGTGTGTATGGATATAATTTACTACTTTTTTTTTTTTTTGTTATTCTTGGATGTTGAGCACGGTGACAAAAACTTACTCCCAAATAAATCAAAGAACTTCATTACAGTTTATATCATAAAACATATGAACATATTAAAAAGAATTAAGCAGAACCAAATAATTTTCAATATTACCATTTCTATCAGATTTTTAAAAATGAAGTTCTAACAGGAGCTAACAAATTCAGAATCAAAAGACCATAGTAAAATGCATACTGCTTCCTGTGTTCAGCTCACTTATTACCTATCTCAGACTTGTGTTCAAATCAAGGAACACTGGAAAAAAGCGTAAATTGCTGTATTTTCCAGAAGAGGAATATGAGGGGAACTCATCTCGTTAAGAGTAGTGGAAGAAAGAGTATCTGAAACACGTGGTAGCCAATCTCTGAAAGCAGTTGCTAATATGTAGAAATGATACAGAAAATACTTAAAATTGAAAAAAGGTGAAAAGAAAGTGAACTTCACTCTTCCTCATGTTCTTCTAATGATGACTGTCCTATAAGAATAGCATATGTTGTTTTGGTCAGTCAAAGATAGGAAAAATAACTTGAAACTGTTGCTTGTTCTGGATGAAACAGACATCTCCTATGTCAAATATTGGTTGGATTTTTCAGTCTTACATGTAATTTAAATTCAGGTCAATCTTTGAAAATTATTTTTTCTTAAGAGAAAAAATGTGGGATTTTTATGATTTCAATATTCTGAGAGTCTGGGACCATATTTTCAACATTGGGGATCTCTTGTATCATGGTAATACAATTTTTTTTACAGTTACAAAAAAAAAAACCACCCCACTTTATCAATTATTTCCTTTTTTTTTGACAATCTGTCAGGTCTTGGTAATCTAAAATTAAGATTTTTTTTATTTTTTTTTTATTTTTTTTTTTTCACAAAGGTGATAAATCCATAGAATTCTAGTTCTTGGGAGGACTTTTTAGTTGACTACCTTCTTGTAAATCCTATATAAAATCCAGTAGAAAGAAATCAATAAAAGCAACGTTAACGGACTAATTGAGAATGAAACACATTGATAAGTATACAGCTAGTCTTAAAATAGACCACAGGTGGACTTAAAGTATGAAGTACAAATAACCTCATTATTCATTGGAATTTATCTTGATTAATACTTGTCTTTCTGAGGACAAAATCTGATCAACAGCACTCGGTTTTAAATCTCACGTTGTATTATGATTTTGGCTTCCTGGAACCAAGTACGTCAATAATGTCAATAAAAGTTGCTGTCTGTTCAGAATTTCTTTCAACTTAGTTATTTATACTATTTTCACTCCTTGAAACGATAGGCATTGAGTGGGAGTATGAGAGATCTGGCTTGGAAAATACAAAACCTCAGTTACCCACATAAAACAACCTTTTAAGTGACAAATGAGATAACTGTGATTCAAACCCTTTTCTCCTGATGCCCTGACAAAGCTGCCTTCCCGCTGTCTTCTCTCTCTGTCAAGCAGGTACTGCTTTTGCAGATTGCAAAGCCCTTTCAAGGGCATTTCAAATTTACTGACCCACTCCTGCTTTCAAATTCTAGATCTGTCAGCATGCTGTGTGTTGTGTTGGAAGTTAATTACTTGGAGGGAGGCAGCTGGGTGTGGGCCACCCTCCCCTGAGCACAGTGACAATAGGTGTTCAGCTGAAGGTACTGACCAGCCCTCCTCTGCTCGCAGTAGGAGCAGCTATCTGCGGGGTTCTTCTGAGTGCTATCCAAAGGTAATGATAGCTGGAGGAGTTGCATAAATACTCTCATGTTTGAGTTGATGATCCTTCAAGATACAGCTCATCTCTCCCTAGCAGAGGAGAAATAAGGGCAAGAGCCTGCTGTCCATGCTACTACCATCTTGTATAAAGATCAATCTGATTTAATTGATACTACCGCATTTGAGCCCTAGATATGACTTAAAGTGATTTTGCTCCTGACTGCATCGATCTTTTTGAGAAATTCAAGCCATTCACTTTTTGAAGGGACTGGTATAATGTGAAAGACCGAGCTGGACCCAGCAGACACACGCCTGCTCAAATTAGTAGCTCAAATTACTAGTAGGTCTTCTGGAAAGGTAACAAAGAATGCATGGACGTTTTGGTGAGGGAACAGGACAAAACTACCCCAAGCTTTGATCCAAATCAGGTTTATAAGTTCTGGTTTGAAGTATTCATATACTAGGTAATACTTTTCAATATTCCAATGTAATATATATTCCCAGTTTCAGAAAAAGCCCTTTTCAAGACAATTGTATCATACTGCAGAAAAAAAGATAATGCAAGTGATTGCCTACACTTAGAGCAGCAATGGTTGCTATAGTCACATCTTAACTCAGTGCTTTGGGATGCTGTATACATGACAATTAAAACATAACATTCAGCATTAATTTACATTTCTACTATGAAAATGTTTGCTACTTTAATCTCCTAAATGAGAGAGATTTTTCTGTTGTTGCAGGTTTGGTGTACTCTTTGCCTGACTTTTGAAATACATTCCTGAAGTTGCTTGACAGTAGTTGCTGTTTATCTAGGAACAGGATTTTTTTACGTTATAGTTCACAAAAAATCACATCTGTTAGTAATGACCAGAGATACAGCATTATTTCAGTACCTTTGAGTAGCCCCTTAAAGCCAACATGCTGCATATTTTCAATCCAGGTGGATTTCTATGATAATGGAGGTGCATGTAGCTTAACATTAAAAAGAGAGGGGTTTGTACTGTAAATAAAGGAATCTCAAATTTCCCAGAAACTAGTTTGTTTGGCTAAAAGATACCAAATCAGCTGTGTGGTAACTCAGTTCAGGTTTCAAAGCATGAAAATAAACAGCATGCTTTTGAAACTATCATTCTAGACTAACCTTAACTGAAACAGCTTAAAAACATGACGCTGCTCACAGAAGGCTGCTTATGCTCAGGCTTGCTAGGATAAATCTGTTAAGTTGAATTTTTTCTAAACTGAATGGATGCCCTTCAAGAAAGGCTGGTTGTTTTTTTTTTTTTTTTTTTTTTTTTTTTTTTAGTTTGAGTGTTGTCTGTCTTTCCTAAGTTTCATAAAGCATCTAATGCTAAAGAATATAATCACAAGTAGCATTCACCTAAATAATGTCTTGCATGTTGATGGGACTTTTGTGCCACGTGTACAGGCAGGGAGCTATAAGATTAAGTTATATAAGTTTTCATTTCAAGGTCTGACTGCTTTGTTTGTATATTATTCTCAAGAATTATGAGTAATACGTCTCTTAAGCCACAGCAATTGGAATGAGATTTCAGCAGCTTAAATCCTGTAAACTGTAGCTGAATAAAATACAATATGAAGCTGAAGTGCCTCATCAGAGAAGGGCTGAAAAGCAAGAGCTCTGAGTCAGGGAGGTAACCAAAATAACTGATAAGTAGAGGTGATGAGTGTAATAGCATGAAAAAAACTTTGAAAACAATTTTCTACCTAACAAATAGTTATCTCCTTGCTGATCAGCAAGCAGTAACTTATTCTCTTGTAACATCTTGCAAGGCTTATTTACAGACAAAATGGCTAAAAATATTGGGGTTAACGGGCAACTTTAAACAAAAACAACCAGCCTTTCCTTATGTGACTTTAATGCAGAAGGAAAAGAGGTGTTTGTGCCACCATTGTGATGATGGCAACAAGAGGAAAGTAGTGAGGAAAGAACTTATTAAAAAAATAGTGTAAGGTTTGGGAGGTGGAATGATGTTGAAAGAGTGAGAAGACATTTTTAGCAGCTCCTTCTCAGAGAAACTTGGGAACAGTGAGGCCAGGGAAGAATTTACAATAACAATCAAGACATGTCTGTGACGGGGGCAGAGGACTTGCCCATGAGAACCAGGACAGGTCTGGCTCTTAATGTTTCCCGTCCATGTGTGGTACAGTTTCTAGGAAACAAGATGACATTAGGGTAAGGAGCTAGCCAGAAACACAAGGGGAATGACCACATCAGCTATTTTGAGAGTTGTCATTTCAATAAAGACAATTTAATCCAAGACCTTTCTCAAGTGCAAGCGGTTACACAGTTCAGTCCAGTCTGTCATTCTTCTCTGAAACAGTCCCCAGATAACTGCAAGTCCTTCAAAAACCTAAACTCTCTTTCAATTGCACTAGAAATCATGCAGATGTAGTCGTAATGTATAAACATCTTTCACTTCTGAGTGTTGTGGACTCTTTTGGATACCAAAAAAATCACAAGGGAAAAAATGAAATCTGTTGGATTTGGTACGTTCAAGGGAAATCTGGAGTTGAATGGCAGGCTCTTTTAAAGGGTTGGTGTAAATTAAGAAATCCTGCCTTGCCTTAATTCCTACTCTGTACTATAGGGGTATTACTTAATTTCATGTAGCCATTTTTTTCTAAGCTGTGTAAGTAGTTGGATCAAAAAGTCTTTATTCGATATACTTGCAAAATATGTAGAGCAAAGTAGTTCCATCCCCTCACAATTGTCCCAATGCTAACCAAGGATAATGGCGGAAGTCTTTAACAGATGATGGTTCTTTATGTAGATCTAAGTTATATCAAGTACTTGTATTTCAGCACTGAAAAATATATTTTTAAACTTTTTGGGGATAAAGAAATATGATTAGTGTTTTGAAATATTATGAAACAGATTTAGTAAACTTTTTGATCTATTTTTAAAAAGCCATGAAAGAAGCACACAGTAGGCTTTTCTCCTTTAGAAAGAGCTTTCTTCCTTCCTTAAAACATTGCCTATTAATTTACGTAGTCTGTATTTAGTTACTGCTCTCAATATAGTATTCTGAATAATATAATTTGATTTCAGCTTCCTCAAAGCTGAAAAAGTTCAGATTTAAGATCTTCACACATCTAAGATATTCTGTAAAGAACTGTCGCATGACTTTGTTTTGTTTTTTACTGCATAGATATTTTGTCTTGCTAAAAGCACATACGCTTCTGAAAGTGGACACTTTATTCTACTTCTTTTTGATATTTTCAGATATAGCATGTAAGTAATCCTTTTACATGCAGTATTCAATTAATATCCTTTTATTTATTTCAAGCTTGTTCTGGTGGCTGTGTGCTCCTCATCACTGAGCTGATTCACTGTGACTCCCGTTCTTTATTGCTTAATAGCAATTTTCATACCTTCCAAGCCCTTCTGTGTGTTAGAATGAGGAAGTTACCATATAGTATTGGATTTCACATAGCAACAAATGTTAGTAGAAAACAGACTAAGATATCAGATACTTGACAAAGCAATTGCATAAAGCTTTATAAAAAAATGAAACCATTAAATTTGTTGTATGATTCCTTCTCTAAATTAAGCCCTTGCAGGTTTTAGATGCAGTGTCCAGTGAGTTCTGGTGTAAGAAGCCTTGAAAACACTTTGCAACACACCTGATGATGGGCCAGGGAGAGACTTAATACTGTGTTTGGGGTGCAAATACTGTTTTTCGCCTAATGACAGCTGGTGGAGAGAGGTAGTACCCTTGCTGATTCCCCAGGGGCCAGTCTGACTGATGTGTGAAGAAAAACAAAACCATTCATATAAATAGCCCAGTTAAAGTGCCTGTATTGTTTTATCAAGTTTCAAGGAACAGTGATGGTGTCTAAACTTTCCAGTCCTGCATCACCTTTAAGAGAAATCAAGTCACCTGGTGGTCAGGTGAAGGATTACGAAGATGAGTGGTGTGATATTTTTCTATTTTTATAATTTTTAATCACAAAGTGTTTATCCTCAGTAATGATTCTGAGGGATGTTAGAATAGTTTATATTCAAGTTAGCCTGAGCCAGATTCACATGCACCAGGAAGCTGGGAAAGGACCTCTTTAAAGTATGTGTTTAGCATATTACTTAATACTAGGGGAAATTTCTGTGAACCAGAGAAAAAAGTTTAAATTCTTTTCTTAGACCATTAGGAAGGCATTGGCTAGGAAGTAATATAGGAAGGAAAAAATCTGTAAATAACTTTTTCAAGAAATAGAATTATTCTAGTCAGCATACTTCAGGGAAAGTAAATCTTGTCAATCAGATCATTGTTACACAGTTGGATGTGTTCGTAAGACTTAGCTCGTCTGACTTTTTGACAAAAGGTAGAACATGCTATTGAAAAAGTCCAAGCTAAGTAATTAAAAGTGTTTGCATGATGGAATACATGAATGATTTTTAAGGATGAACCCATCCTGTGTGTGGGTTTATAGTAGATCCTGCAGTCATGGGCTCTTGAATGCTTCTGGTGAACATGTTTGCTCTTGGATTACTTAATGTTAGAAAAGCTTGTAAACACTAGACAAAGCTTGGGGAACAA
The DNA here is from genome assembly GCA_011801015.1 of Ardeotis arabs. Classification (NCBI taxonomy): domain Eukaryota; kingdom Metazoa; phylum Chordata; class Aves; order Otidiformes; family Otididae; genus Ardeotis; species Ardeotis arabs. The sequence goes on along the minus strand of JAAGAY010144373.1, from coordinate 8,655 downwards.
TAAATAATGGTGCAAACCTTTTGGTGGGACCTATCAACAGAAGTTGTTGCAGAGCATCATTGTGAATGTAGTTTTGGTTTCTTTTAGCAGCCAAAGAAAAAAACAGACAGTGATTGGAAGCAGCACCACCCAAACCTGCACCGATTGTCTCAAAGGACTAGCTCCCTGTTTTGTGCCACTGCTGAAAGGAAATGGCAAGTCTCAGTTGTATAACACTGGACATATGAAACAGGCAATTATGTTAGCTGTACAGGTACGACAACATCAGGAGCCTGGGGAAAAAAATTCTTAAACCTTCAAGGCATTCAAAAAAGAATAAAAGCATGACACACCTTTTACTGAGGCTAAGATCTATTATTTGAAAGGATTAAAAGATGATCTTGCTCTAATCAAAATATTTCTGAGGGGGAAAGTCTTCTGACTGTAGACTGCTTTTTAATATAGCAGAAAGAGATGAGATTCTGCAGTTGAAAGGTGAACATAGACAAATTGACTCTAGAAATGAGAAATGTATTCAACAGTGAAAGTAGCTAACCATTGAAATGTCTGAGCTATGGATATGCTTGCTTTAACTTCATTTGACCTTTGAAAAATTGTTTGTCTTTAACATCTCTTTGAGACGCAGGCTTGACTTACAGACTTCAGGCAGAAATATTGAAGTCATTTGGCTTGTTGTACCAAAGAGGTAAGACTCAGAGTTTTGCAACATTATGGCTTTTAGAATATAGGAATTTAAGTTACAGTATATAGTTAGGTTTCTTGACCCAGCTTACACTTGTATGCATCCCAATTATTTTTTTCTGTACTCATTATTCAGATGACAAAAACTGATTTTGGTTGCTGCTCACCTGTACAAATGTGTTAAGCTTCTTTCCAGTCAAGTATTCAGGCTTTTGAGCCCATTATGGTTCAGAGAACTGCAAAGGATGTTAAGTTATTAAAATGAAAGTGCTTAAAGAAATATTGCAATTAGTACCACTATGCAATAAAATATGGAATGTTAAATGAGTCTGATAAATGTTTGTTCAAAGCTGTTGAGGTAAACCAAAATTCTATCATGACTAAAGATGCTTAATGTCACTATATTTAACTGACTTTATAGAGCCAGTAGTGCTGGAAACTAGCATGTTGATCACAGGATTTCATGTTGGCACACTGCTTTGATGTATGGTATGAAAGAAAAATGGTAACTTGAGAAGGGGACATGAAAATGTTACTGATACAAGGTAAAAATAGAATTAAACCTATTTAAGTTTGCTTATGGCCTCTTATACGATACTTTGTCTGTAACATTGCTAACTTATGGCAGTGGCTTATGCCTACACATTTCACAAAGCTTTCACACCCACTGGCTTGTATTTTCCATGAAAAGCTTTGTAGAAATGTGCGTACTCAAGCTGGATCCAGTTATTTTTACTTCTGTAATTAAGTCTAAAACTGATACAAAGGACTAATTCTTAGTCTGCAACTTGCAACTAACAATTAAGATTACATGAAACAAGCGAAAACACAAACCTATAAAAATTAGATACCCAGACAACTTAATTTTTCATCTTTTGTTTCCTTCCCTCGAGTATTTTTTTTAATCAAACAAAAGTTGCTGTTTGGGTATGGAGAAAGTCCATAGTAATAATCTATCTAGTGTAACTTTAGCTTTCTTACTAACCTAACAACGTGCATCTCCATGAGGCTGACTTAAAATCAGTTTAATTTTTTTCAGCATAGGTAAGAAAGCTGTATTTCTCATAACAAGCAGAGTAGTGAATGGTGCTCAGTCAAAAGATCTAATGTGAGACGCTAAAAAAAATTAATGCTAGAAGAAATGGACATTTAGTGCATACTGCAAATGGTTACATCTTCATAAGTCAAGTGGAATCTGAGCAGCTGTTTTTCTTATAATATATATGAGAGAGGAGTCCCTCTCTAGGACCTGTAATCATGCAAATTAGAGTTTGTATCCTGCTTGCAGCCTTAAAAGCATTATAGGGTCGAATGTTCGTCACTACTAAACACTCATTGGGAGATCTGGAGAGAAGGGATTTTAAGAAGAGAAGATACTAATAATAAAAAAAACCCAAACAACAAAAAAAAATCCAAACCCACGAGTATACTAAGTCAGGCCTACAAAATACTTGTTCCTTAAAGTTTCTCAACTTTTGTTCTGTTTCTTAAAGCTTGCTAGAATATAAGCTTTAAAGCAATGACATGGTGTCGTAGTTCAGCCCTGATCGGGACCAGACTACGCAGTCTCTCTCCCACTCCTCCCACCCTCCAAGAGAACAGGGGGAGATGATATAAGGAAAAAACAGCTCGATGTTTGAGATAAGGACAGGGAGAAAATCCTTAAAGTTACCCTCATGGGCAAAACAGACTCGACTCGGGAAAAAATACTCATTTATTTCTAAAACTAGCAGGAGAATGAGACAGGGAATAAGATAACGTCCTCCCCACCCCTCCCTCTTCCTGAGCTTAACATTATCTCTACTACCTTCCCCTCTGAGCGGCACAGGGGGGAAGAAGGAATGGGGGTCGCGGTCAGTTCATCATGCGTTGTTTCATGCCGCTGCTTCATAGTTGGGGGAAGAACTCCTTGCATTCCTCCTCTCCTCCTTCGTGGGATCCCTCCCACGGGCCACAGTCCTTTGTGAAACTGCTCTGGCGTGGGTCATCTCTTCCACGGGGTGCAGTCTCTCCAGAACAGCTGCCCCAGCGGGCCCTCCATGGGCCACAGCCTCCTTCAGGCCTTCACCTGCTCCGGTGTGGGGTCCTCCACAGGCTGCAGGTGAATTTCTGCCCCTCCATGGACCTCCATGGGCTGCAGGGGGACAACCTGCTCCACCATGGTTATCACCACAGGCTGCAGGGGAATCTTGGCCAGGAGCCGCATTACTCCTCCCCCTCCTTCTTCCCTGACCTTGGTGTCTCCAGCCATTTGTCACAACAGGCTGGCAGATGCCTCTCAGGATCCTTTTTACATCTTATTCACTTCTCATCTCCTCTCCAGTTCTTGCAGCCAGGCCGGGCCGAGTTGGGCCCAGTCAGCTGCCCAGCGGGAGGCCAGAGGGTGAGGCCTGCAAGGCCCACAAGGCTCATGCCTCCCCCTCTCTGCCCCCACTCAGCTGCTTCACATCTTCTCTCTTCTTTTCTTTTTTTTTTCTGTTTTCCCCTTCTTAAATACATTATTGCAGAGGCGTTATCACAGAACATTCTGCTACCAATTGGCTCGGCCTTTGCCAGCAGCAGATCCGCCCTAGGCCCAGCCGAGTCCACTGAACAAAGGGGAGCAACTTCTCGCAGTTTCCTACAGGAGCTACCACCTTAGGCCCCCCCTCACTAAACAAAACCAGAACACATGGACATTGGTTAATCTTAATCCCATATGCTTCAATTCTTGACAGATGTTTTCTGATGGAAATTTTTTATTGCTAAACTCATCATGGTTTCTTACTGAAAATACTGAACCCAACTTCATCTGAATAACCAAAGCAGCTTGGTAGAGAAAAAATGATGAGCTTTTGACTGGTGATTAATACCATTAGACCTTGTTCAGTAAAGATTTCTGACGAACAGTTTTAATTTTTTAGGTTAACTATCATTTGATCTAAATTATGTATATATTATGTAATTGCCAGTATAAAATTGTTCTAAAGAAAGCTGAAGACTATAGTGGTAGAAATTTGAATCTTAATGGAAAGCACTTAGAAGGGAAGTTGACATATCTAAGAAGCTTAAATAGAAGGTATTTCTGTAATATTATATATCCTTTTTGTCAGTACTGAATGTGCTCGTTTGAATTTCTGGCTTCTACAATACATTGCCTTAATATCCTGACAATTATTAACAAATAATGATAACATATAAGTGAAAAAAATGTAAATGGGATCCTATGTTTGTAGTTAAAATCGATTGATCCTATTACTAACTTAGGCTATACTAACACTGTGCAAGGCTCATTGCTCCAATGTCTCCTCATGTTTATACTCAGCCACTTTCTGCTCTGTGAACCTGAAGGAAGCCTCAGGGACAGAATTGTCTGTTTCAGAGTGCAAAGGACTCAAACTTCTTTACTGTAACAGAAAACAACGGTGTTTCTGCAGACCATGAGAAGCCACATGGACAAGATGTGGTGGGAAGCAAACCACACTGCAGAAAAGCAGAGCATTACAGTTGCTGCTTTGTAGGGTGGTGTGAAAAAAAAATCTTTCAAAAGCTTGGCTCTCATTTATGCTCTGAAGTGTTTCACAGTTTGAAAGACTCTGTATTAGTCAAAACAGGATCCTGGTTTTTCCTTCTTGGAGCATGTTCATCAGCTTCTTGGCCCAGGTTAGTTCAAAATGGTACTTGGCTTCATAAGTTAACCAGGTCTGTCTGTTATGCTTATTACGGGTGAAATGGGCAAGCAAAATGTGCTATGGCTTAGCCATCTCTTGCTGCACTCTGACTTTGTGAAAAGGAATACTTTAAACTCAAAGTCAGAATATAATGACTTTGAAGAAGCAGGACTTTTTTCTTTCTATTTTTGTGTGGTTTGTTTTTTTTTTTTTTCTTTAAGAGTAAAATTCAGTTGTTCCAGACTTATCTTTGCTGTATGGTTTGTTGTAGTTTGGTCAAGGCATGGCTTGATGTTGATCTATACAGAGTGAGCAGTACTGCTGTATTTAAGAAAAAGTAATAATCTAGGTTTTTGTTCTTTATTTCCCTTCTTTCTACTGTCAACTGGCAAGATTTAGAGTGCTCTACCTCTATTTCAGAGGATGCAGGAAAATTGAACCCCAACCCTACCCCTGGCCACCAACAGTCAAACTTAAATTTACAGTCTTGTTGCACTTGAACTTCACAGATGTTTGTTGAAAGCAGCTAACATCCATAACTGAATTACCCAGTTTCATACTGTAAACATACTTTTGAACTCTTTGCAAGTAAACTTAGAAATTTTACTCCTAATTTAGTGCAAGACTTCAGATTTCCATTATGAGGCCAGTGTCAAAGTTTTAGACTTCTCCAGTTTCTTGCTTAGAGCCTAGAGTGCAACTCTTTAATTTTGTGAGACGCTCTACTGTATTCTCTGGTAACTGAGTGCTGGATCACTTGTTAAGAGTAATTTCCTGTAGGTTGTACTTGGAATACATCCTAAAATAGTGTCCTGGTTCTGGCTAGGATAGAGTTAATTTTCACCTGAGCTGGGAGAGGAGCTGGAGCTGGTGGCCCCTGTGGCTGAAGGACACAGCTGGGATAGGTTACCCAAATTAGTCAAAGGGCCTTTCTATACCCTGTGACATCCTGCTTAGTATATCAGTGAGGAGGGTGCTGAGAGGAGCCTTTTGCTACTGGGGAGGAAGCTGGGCATCAGGATCTGCTGTACTGTAAATTATGTGCTTTGGTATTTTCTGTTATTGGGTTTTGCTTGACTGTTTTCCATCTCTGTTTTGTTTTCTTCTGTTATTCTCTTAAACTTTTTTTTTTATCTCAACCCACGAGTTTTGCTGTCTTTTTTTTTACCAATTCTCCTCCCTGTCCCACTGGAGGGTTGCGAGGAGGGAGCGAGAGACTGCGTAGCTTGGTCCTGAGCAGGGCTAAACTACCACAAATAGTAAATAACACTTAATAACTGCCTTGTCACCTTTCTTCCCATTGTCTAATTTCTTGTTTCTCCTCCTACATGGCTACTTTTTGCACCTTCACACCATTTGTGAAAACACCTGACGAATTAATCCATGCTAAAACGGATCAAGCAGGATAAGGGCCCTGACCCAGACTTGTTGTCCATCTACAAAATAGCTCTTCTGGCACAGAGGGGAGGGTATGGTGGAAGGTAATTCTGCAATGAGCAGAAATGTTTAGATTGAATATGTGACTACCTCTTTAAACAACTTAGTCTCAAAGTGTTTATTAAACTTACAGGTAAAAGTTGAATTAGTACTTTAGAGACAGAAACCACTCTAATTTGGTAGCTACTCAGTGACTGCTTTTAGCTTTCCTACTCAAAGTGCACTTGGTAACTAACAGGGAAGCACTCTTAAATGGTAGGATATCTGTTACATCCTGAGTGATCAAGCTCCTGTCCACTGGCACAATGAGACAGGTAAAACTGAACCACACTTCTAAATCTGTTTAATAGGATCTGTTAAAGTAGTTAGCTGGAATGTAAGTTGTTCAGACTTATTTGCAGCTACGTTAAGTACATTAACTTAAGTACTCAAGAAGGTATTGCGTAGCGGTGTGCAAGTGAAACCTCACCATTAAACGATGAGACTTCTGGCGAGCTATCTCCCGTAACTTGACTGGTGATGCAAGCTGCTGGAAGAGATTTGCCTGTCTTGTAAGATGATTACCTACTAGTTAATGTGCTGGGTTGTGGCCAGCTAATGAAGACAAGGTGGGATGAACACTGAGAGAGGCAGAAGTAGAGAGCATAACTTCATAAGCAGGTGCAGCTGAGGAAACTGGCCTTAAAAGCAAAGGCACAGATTTTAAATTCAATGAAAATTTTTCGAGAGCTGTCAGAAACTATTATTGATATATGTAGTCAATTACTGTGGAAATTAGCATATTCCTTCTCTCTTTAGTCTAATTTTTGCCATCTCTTGTGTATGTGGAAGAGCAAACCTAAATCTTAACTTAAGAACATGCTGCAAGCCAAAAGAATTAAGCCAAATAACTTGTTTTTAAACTCACTGCTGAATATTTATAGGTGCTGAAATGTAATTTTTGAAAGTGACTTTTTTATACAACTGTCTAACTTCTAAAGAGTCTAATAATCTTTGAAAATGTGATTGGAGCACTTCAGAATATTTTCCTGTTTAGCTGGTATTTACATAAAGGCAGAAGCTACTAGCTAGTTGTCGCAGTTCAGCCCCGATCGGGACCAGACTACGCAGTCTCTCTCTCACTCCTCCCACCCTCCGAGAGAACAGGGGGAGATAATATAAGAAGAATGGCTCGAGGTTTGAGATAAGGACAGGGAGAAATCCTTAAAGTTACCCTCATGGGCAAAACAGACTCGACTTGGGGAAAAAATACTCATTTATTTCTAAAACTAGCAGGAGAATGAGACGGGAAACAAGATAACGTCCTCCCCACCCCTCCCTCTTCCCGAGCTTAAC
>JAAGAY010144372.1:19817-45903 GCA_011801015.1 Ardeotis arabs | reverse complement strand
GGGCTTTACTGGCAGCCTCTTTGCTTATGCCCTGGGCAAGCAAGCTGCTCTCTCTAAAATGGAAACCTGCTGCGTTTCTGCAGACTGGATCGGTGGAGGGTAATTTCACTTGCTTGGCATTTTTGAGAGTTCCTACAGTTCTAACTATCTGCTCAGCCTTTCCTGAGCTTCCTTCTTTCCCTGTCCACACCTTAGCCAGGCTGAAAGAAGGTATTGTACTGATCCACAGCTTTTCTCTCTCTGGTTCTGCTCAGGAAAAACAATCTACCTACCTGGAGCTATTTCACATGACTATCAGGGAACGTTTGCACCAAGCACCATATGAGCCTTGCTTGAGTTACCTGACAGTCCTAATTTAAGGAAAGGAACTGAACGCCCTGTACGTATCCCCCATGACATTCTACAGCCATACACAGATACTGAGCACAAGTTGGTCAATCCCTCCGTCTGTCACACACTGTGCCTCTATTCCTACCAACTACCAGACTCTCAGCAGCCTGGAGCACCATTTCCATACCATGTTTCTCTAACCAGCAAAAGCCCACCACCTGGAAATGCTTCTTGGTATGAGATTTTCTGAAAATATCACCTATGTTCTTCCCATCTGTTATGTGATACAGATACCACAAGGTTGTCTACAGGTTGCTGTGCAGGACACTCAAAGATTTTTGAAAGAGGAGACACATGAAAGATGCACACTCACTGGGTCGGACGGACAGTCTGGTCCCTGGGCCAAAGGTCAGCTTGTTGTAGCTGGTGCTATAACCCCACAGCATTTCCTGCCATAACAAAAAGTCCTGCAAGCAGCTTCAGAAGCAGCATCTCTCCCCAAGCCTTCCCAAGTCTAGCGAAACACAAATTCTCTCTGTCTTCCAGCTGTGCCTCTGATTCTCTTTTTTTTGTCTTAAGCTGCCTAAAAGTGGGAATGCAGTGAGAGGAGAGAGCATGAAGTGGAGAAGCAGGAGAAGAAAACGTACTTGGTAGAACATGTAGCTTCGTCCCTGGCCCAAACTGGATGTTTCTTGCATTGTTGGTCACACATTGCTACACAGTCTAACAAGAACCCCACCTCTCCTACCCACTCTGATCTTCTTTTGCGAGGAGGGGGATGGGCCTTTGGACAGGAGATGGCATTTGCCCTGGGAACTGCGACACCCAGAAGGAAAGATAAAAAGTCAGGGGTGGCTTTCTCAGGCTGCTCGGAGAATACCAGTCATTCGTTGGTACCTGATCTCTTCAGAAGAGTGGGCCAAAATAATTTCATCTTGATTTGTTGTGCAAAAGAGAAAAAGCACAGCCTTGTCATTGGTTTTCTAGTTTGCCAAAAACATAAGCTTTCCCTGAGAGTTCTGTTTACTTTTCCTCTCCTGTGTGCTTCTCCTGTGCTGTTGCTGGAGCAGAGCCTTAAGACAAAATTGTTGGGTGAGATTGCAACACGCAGACATTAACCAATTTGTGAAGATGGTGACTTTGCTTCCAGCGCCAAAGGTGAATGTGAAGCTGTTGTCACAACAGCAGAGCACTTTACAGAAATGCCGAGGGTTAGGTCCCAGCCGGCCACACATCCACCAGTGGGGCTTTACTGGCAGCCTTTTCACTTATGCCTTCGGCAAGGAAGATGCTCACTGTAAAATGGAAATTTGTTGCATTTCTGCAGATTGAATCCCTGGAGGGTAATTTTACTTGCTTGGCACTTTTGAGGATCCTTCCACTTCTGAGACTGCTCAGCCACATTAATTTCCACTTTTCACTGTCCACCGCTTATGTGGGCTGAAAGCAGCCCCTAGCACCAAGTCAGGAGCATGTTTCCCTATACATCAAAAATCCTCCCCTTGGAAACACATTTAAGCATGAGAGCAACTTGAAATAACACCTATGTTCTCCTTCCTCTGTGAAAGATGACCCAGATATACCAAGTACATCTACAGTGCTCTCCAATGGACACTCAAGGACTTTTGACAAAGGACACACAAGAATACTGCACACTCACTGGGTTGGACAGACAGTCTGGTCCCTGAGCCATAGGTCAGCTTGCTGAGGCTGGAGCTGAGATCACACAGCGTTTTCTTCCATAACAAAAATCCCAGCAAGCCATTTCAGAAACATCTCTCCCCAAACCTTTGCCCAGCCATATCTAGACTTGGAGGGTCAGCAGAACTGTGACAGTGCTTCCCAATGCAGCACAAACTCCACTGATATCCAGCGCAGTAAGACAATCTCCCCACCGGGCAGCTGGGACCTTTGGGACCAGGTGTGTGACCACTTTCTCCATCCCAGCCAAACGAGGAGCAGGAAGGGTCACTTTGGACCAAACTGGCACATCCCCTTAAAGCAAACTCCATCCCTAGAAATGGTCATGCAGAAATGATCAACCACCCAAAGAAAGGCCTCAAAGAGAACAGAAAGCATAGGAGCAGTGTTGGACTTACATGGCCTAACAGTGAGTCTCGTTCCGGAGCCGAAAACAGGTTTGTATGCATCAGCTCCTGTGGTCACACAGCATTTTGTCTCTCAACAAAAACCTTCTCAACCACTTGGCAAAGCTGGGCATCCACAGCCTAACTAAACATTGCTGAATGTCACTAGTAATCTGCTGCATCCTGAAGCGAAAGACCCTCTGTGATGCGTCTGCAGGTTCAGGAGCGCTGTTGCACCTATGGATATAAACCCTGTTTGGAAAGACTGTCGCTTCTGCCCTGAGCCAAACCCTGTCCTGGAGGGGAACAGGTGGCATGTACCCTGCTGAAGAGCCAGAAGCTCAAGAAGAGGGGTGCTGGAAAGCTGTCTGGGCAGTGGGCAGCTTGGAAGGAGACTACATGGAAGGAGACTACAAGAAGATGATGGCACTTACTAGGCAAAACTCGAAGCCGTGTCCCTGAGCCAAGTGTGAGCTTGTTGTAGTTCACACAGTGATTTTCACCTCAACAAAAACACAAGCTTATCCACATCCTTAGAGAGAAAGACAACCTGTGCCCCCATGACCATGGCACAAAATATCCGTCCCTAAGCAAATGGGTTCAGGATCCCACATTACTTATCTGAAAGGAAGGAAGTAGATTACTAACAGAGTTAAGTAATTGAGGACATACCTTAGCAGACCATTCTTCAACTCATATAATATATCACTAGTATGATTTTTTTGTGTGTCTGTCTTTTTTTTTTTTCTACAATATTTAGCAGAAAATAATTTAAAACTTATTTAGTTTTACCCTCAGCTGCACTTACTTTCAAAGGTGAATTTGTTTCTATAACTATTCACATAGTATTTTTCTTCAGAATAAAAACTCTTTTTTTCTTCTCCAGTAGCTTATTATGCCTGCTTGGCATTTCTTTTAACTTAATCTACCCAAGTAAATTCCTTGGAAACTTGAACTCTAGATTTCCTTTAAAGATTTTCCAAGTTGATACTCTCTTTCATTTTTGACAGAGATGACCAATGACTGCAAGATTTGTCCTTCATTCATGTGAAAAAAATGCTGCAAGGATTAACAACAAAATTCCTCTTTCAGCATCAAATCAACATTAAAAACAGAGATCTCCCCCTAGACATTCCTGCACGTAGTCCAAATCTTAAAAATACCTTTCTTGACTCCCCAAAATGCAACACTCTGCTTGCTCAGATGTCTTTCCAAGTGTGTCCAGCTTTTTTTAGTCAAGGAGTGAAAACCTGAATGGAAATCTGTCTATAGCTAGAAGCAGGAGCAGCAGAGTAAAAGTTAAAACGTTTTTCCCAGCAAAGACAAAAACTGCAGCTTCTGAGAATTATTGAGGATAAGGTTCTGGGCAATGGAAATAAAAGGACAGTGAATGTCCCTGCAGGTCTGGGAGATTTCTGGGAACATGTAATAATAAAGAAAGGGAGTATTTGGGTTAGGACTCCTCTCTCCAGGTGTAGAAAGCTACAACTGAGTGATTTGCTTGCTTTTTTTTTTTGAGAAAAAGAAATATCCAGCATACAGTCCATTGGGATGGATCCTGTCTCTCTATCCTCCCACGAGGACACTCGACATCAGTGGAAGTTGCCCAGAAAATTATTATTACAGTCATTGCTCCAGAACCTGCATTAAACTGATTTTGAACATTCTCAAATGCTGTAGCTCTCAATGACACACACAGTCCAGTCCTCCAAATAGGTGTTTAGCTTTATAATGATTTTTTTTCCCTGATGCAAGGTCAACCTTGACCTTCAATTGCCCACAGAAGGAAAGAACAATAGAATTTTAATGGCTGTTTCGCAGAAAGAGGAATCGGGCTTTCCTATTCTTACTCCAGGGTTTCTACCTACCTGGTTTCACCACCAGTTGTGTCCCACTTCCAAAGGTGACTTTCCAGTTGGATGCTGAATTCACACAGTGACACATCGACTAACAAAAACCACAGACAACTTTTGCTCCAGTGAAGTATATACATTTATCAAAAGAGATCAAAGGGGAAAACAGATGTCACCCTTGTCACATACATTTGACTCCAAATTAGGATGTCTTTCTAGTTGCATGTCTATGATCTTTCCATAGAAATGCAGATAGAAACAATTCTAAAATGTGTGAAGTAGGAAACCAAGCCTATTACCTTGTCAGCACAATGCAGCTGAAGCTCCTTTCACAGTTTTCAAGTAGAACAAATTTTACCATAGTTAGGACAGGAGAATCTGCAAAACAACTATTTGTTGTAAGATATACCTGATTTCATAATTAGTTTTGTGCCTTTCCCAAAGGTGAGTTTCCAGGAAGACTCAGTTGACCCACAGTAATAAGCCTCTATAGAAAAATTATAAAGGAGAGAAGCCTCAGACTTTAAAAGCTAGAACAGACTGTTAGACCTGTCAAAGTGGGATGAAGTTGCCACGGTTTTTTTAAACAACTAACACAGTTGTTCCTAAAACTTCTCGTCTCAGAAGCTAAGTAAGACCAGACCCATAAAATAAAGAAGCCAAGAAAAAATAAACAGAAGGAAATTCCCAGAGAAAACCAATTCAAGGTCTTAATTTTTCTTATTTATTCAATTGGCAATGAATCCAGTAAGGGATCCAAACCTAACTCCAGATGCCAGTTTCACCTAATCTTTTTTTTGCAAACAAAGGTTATTCATGAACACTAATCTCAAATATATTTCCCTGTAGGGTTCATCCTAACATGGTGCTTGCACAACACAAAGTTCATTCACTGATTTTAGGAAAACAATAGCAATTCCTGACCTGTTTCACTCACATCTACATGACAGGGAAGTTAAAAGTGAATTGTTCAGGATGTGCTCTTCTTCCTTATGCCCTCTTTCCTTTGTATTTTAAAGAAGATCTTCCCTCTGTATATTAAGGAAGATCTGACAAAAGACTTAAAGTACTCTGTCTTTCCTAACCATATTAGTGAAGAGATACCTACTGGGCTTTATCAGCAGCCTGGTTCCTCTTCCGAAGACGAGTCTGTCTGTGTTTCCTGAATACACACTGTAAAAAGCTCCCTTACAAAAAATCCCACACTCTTCTGCACATTTCAGGTTCCATGGCAGGAGACTCAAGTCATCAAAATAAAACTATATGTACAAAACGCCCTTTAGATGTCCCCACAAACTAAAGGCTGTGTTGTCTCTGTCTCCTAGTAGATTTTATGTCAATACTTCTTACAGGTCAAGAAAGATGAAGTGCCCTGAACACGAGATGCTTTGGTACAGCCAGGAATAAACTAAGATCCTCTCTACAGAAATCATAGTTAACATTTATTTTAAAAGCTGTGCCTTAGTAAAGACAGGTTCTCCAATACTTCTCAAGATACTTTTGTTCAGATCATGCACTTACTTGGTTTAATGCTGAGCCTTGTTCCTTTCCCAAACTGCAACTTGTTATAACCAGTTTCTAAACTCACACGTCATTTAATTCCTTTGCAAAAATGTTTTCTGCTCTACAGTTTTACACAAAACAGGGAAATGCCTGATCTGTGATGATTTCTAGACAGGAATTAACCAAGAGAATCCCATTGTAGATATACTCAGCCCAGTGAAGAAGATCTAGGCACATATTTGAAATCTCATTAAAACATTTCCGTTCTGTAAGCTACTGGGACAGGAAAATGCTTGCACTCTAACTAGAAGCCTTCATTCTTTGTTCCTCACTAAGAGTTCAGATTTTATATGCAGACTAAAATGTAAAGGAGAGAGAGAAAGAGAATTTGCCCTTGCAGTCAAATAATTAACCATAATCCTAATGAACTTCTGTGATGGATATATACATTTCCGCTATATATTCTATGGTTCCGCATATGTTTAAGTGGATTGTTTGTGTAAGGTTTTTAGAAATGCAATAATGAAGATGTCATGAATACAACCCCATCTCATCCTCCTTTTCACACCTCATCAGGCATAAATCATTCACTGCATTTTTAATAGGATTTTGATCAAGTCAAGTTTGTAGCTGATTTAACCTAGATATTGTGGTGCCAACACACTAAGAAAACCTCAGGCTTCCTCTTATCATTTTCTACATATCATTTTTCATTACCAGCGTTCTGCTCCCCTTCTCCATATTCCCCCCTTCTCCCCTCCCCCATACTTTCTGCCCTTTGGGAAAGAGAAGTGCTTGTCACAGGACTCAGCAGAACCACAATTTCTCACCTATGAATCTAAGGCAAAATCTGAAAGAAATACCGTTTTGATCACAGATCAAGAATCAGGACTTACTAAGATTATTTAGCCTGACTCCTACATAACACAGGCAGGAAAAACAAGTGTAAGATTCCTGCAGTATTTGAGATTGACACAACAGAAGAATGACACTCTACAGATTGGCATTATGGACCAACAACTTGAGCTGGGTACATTTCCAGAATAGCTTCAGAAAACTTCTGGGTTTTTTTGCCTTAACTCAAAGCAAGTGAAATTGGCCCCTCAAATTGTATTTTCATATCCTTCAGTAGATTTGATCACCTTGCCCTAATGAATCTAGGCCCCCTGGCCTTTCATCAGCTTCCAGAAGAATACTTTAGGAATTCTTGTTTCTTATGTGAAAATATACACTCATTATAACAAACTGCTTAATACTACTGGGTATTTGTCATATGACTTACATTCAAAGTTCACTTTCTCTCCCTCCACACTTTATCTTCAAAGCAGATAGATACCCACATCTTGAAGAGTATGAAGAGAAAGAGGTAAAAAAACGGAGTGTCCTTAACTAGACTATCACCATCCAAATACCTGCTTTCTTCCTCCTACAGTGGCAGCGTCTGAGAGTCTTCTACAAAAATCAACTCCAAACTTAAGAATTTCTTGGCTAAGAGTGTCCTGGGGAGTCTCAGGACCTGACTACAAAGAAAAAGTTGTACCTTTCATAGTATGAAATGGAAGAAAAAAACCTCGTCATATATAGATAAGTATTTGATGGGAAATGCTATCTATCTAGACTGTTTTCCTTTTTTCCTCAGATATTTTCTTTAAACTAAAAGTACAAACTGCAAATTTCTTTCCTATTAACAAAAGATTGTTCTGATTTCTTTCTGTTAAGTGAAAAGAAAGTTCATTTTATTTTACTAATTTCTATTTCTCAGATATATCTACCTCTCAATAGCAGCACAAATTACCATTTTATCATGGATATTCAAGAGAATATTCAATGAAGTCAGTCAGAAGTCTGGTAGAACATGATAACATTTTAAGTAGCTGGAATATCTAAGCCGAAAAGGGAGGTCCATTAAACTTCCAATTGCTTCTTAATTGTTTAACTTGCATGGACAATGCAGCAGTTTTGAACTAGCATTGCTAAAGTCTCAAAAAAGGTAAGAAATTAGTAGCTATTTGTCTCATAGCCCCTGAAAAAGTCTATGCACTTTATCAGATATTAGCTTGGAAATGAGAAATTAGCACTGAAAGGCTTGAATACAAAATCCTTTATGAAAGTATCTCCTTGAAATTGCAAGGACAGAATAGAATTTAACAGAAACTTTATTTAAGCCTGTATGATTTATACTGCTGCACACTTCTACGATGAATCTGAATTAACCATTCAATCTTAATCTGTGGGAGAAGGTATCTATGACCAAAGCACAAGAACATTTCTGCATCCAGCACTGCAGAGGACACAGGAGTTGCGCTTAGTGGACTCTCACTGCATTTGGGATCTGCTGAAAACTATGATCTGAGACCACTATTTTAACTGGAAAACTTACTTGGAAGCACGAACAGGTGAGTTCCTCCACCAAAAGTGATCTGGCCATAACCACCACTCACACTATGACAAGGTACTTTACATAAAACATTACAGGAAAATGTTAACAGATTCCCAGTCACTGCTGAATGACAGAGTTAAATATTGCCTTTCCAAAATCTTTAGAAGCCAGTATGAAGCTAAATGTCTTGCTGTGCTGATGACTGTATCCACAGAAATTTACTTTTGTTGCTTAAAATTTTGCTAAACCAAATCTTATCACAAACAGCATCAATTAATACTTTACTGTCCACATCAGTATATATTTTAGGTCTGTAAAAGCAAACAAGTTCTAGATTTCTTTTTTTTTTTCAATTTAAGCTATTTCAGAAGAAGTATAGGTACAGAAAGAGGACAGCATTTAGCATGGCAACATCTCTCTGCAACCATTATTATGCCAACGTATTAGTTTTAAAATAATAAAAAAGATTTGTCTGAATCATTCCAGACCACAGTTCTTGTAACACAGTACATTTGAGAAGGCCGTGGGGCTGGCATAAGAAAAACCAATATTGACATTTTTTTCAGTCTTATGGATACTCACCAGAAGAGAGACAAGATTTCCCACACCTTCAAAAAAAATTACATGCTTTAAAAAAAACTCATGGAAGTGTAATTAGTAAAATTGGGTTGATAAGAGAACCTGAACCTTAGAAACAGAAGTTAGGTTGTTAGTGTTTCTGTATGAAATTCTTCGCTTCGCACTTACTTGGTTTTACAACAATTCTTGTTCCTTGTCCAAATGTTAATTTCCCAAAGTTTCCTGTATTCTCACAGCCAGCAAGTGCTTTACAAAAACCATCCAGAGAAATATATTTGCCTTCTTAACTCCTCCTTTGCTAAAAGAGAAGTTAACTAAACACAATTGTATTAAATAATGATATCCGTAGTTTATTACTGAATGAGACTCATGGCTTAACTAAAGACATTGCCCTCAAGCTGTTACATATAATTGTATGTGTCCCTTTCTCTTCTTTCCACTTTAAATTGGAAACCGGTTTCTTTCACCAGGGAGTAATTATCACTCCATCTCATCTACTTTCAATCATTAAAACATTTACAAGGCAATTCTTCACTAGGAAAAAATATCTGGTTTTACTATCGGTTTACTTCTGTTCCTGAAGGCGAATTATCTGTTGTAGGGAGAATGCAGAACAATCGTATATGCAGTAAGAAAAGCTTTAATTAACTTAGTTTCTGATAGTACCTCATTTGCTGGCAAACATATTATCAGCTCTGGCTTAAAATCCAGAGGTTGTTGCTCCCTGTGAACATTGCCAAAGGATACCAGAGCAAATTGCTTCTACTTCTCTTTAAGGATTGTGTCATATCCGACCACAAAGGCAGGAATGGTCGAATACAAGGTATTGAGCTACTCCGGGTGAGAAGCAGCTTGCTGTTTGTCTGACATTTGTAAGTCATCTGGAAATAGATGAAAGCAGGTACTTCTAGCAAACACTAAGTTCTTACTTGCTCCTCTCGAAGATCTGGTTGTCTGCCTTGGAACAAACATCCATGCATACTGGTGTCTTCTGAACACTAAAGAAGCTGATCGCCAAACACTGCGATAAATAATTGTTGGAAGCTAAAGATACTCGAAAATATTTTTCATCACTAGATTTCAGTGATCAGGGGCCTCAGGCTTATTTATTTATATTTTGAATTTTTTTTTTTTTAATATATTTTACTTACATTTATTGAAAAGGAAGTACTCACATGTCATTCCTCATTTCCATTCTGGAAACTTAGAATAAAACAATTACTCAAATCGTCAGTTAAACTCTATGGGAAACTGGTATGGGACATCTGTGGCCCACATGTATGCATGCAATCCTAACAAACACTGGCACGTGCTTTCTAAAGCCTTTTACATCTCTTTTAGACTTACATGGCTTTACTTTTAGGTGCATTCCTCTCCCACATTTAAGCTCTTGCTTGCCATCTCCAAAGATACATAGCAGCAGAGCTTTACAAAATTCTGGCCATCAAAAGTTTTGATTCATGACAGACTTTATCCCTACTTATTAAATGGTCTATCAATTTCTACCTGTGATACTAGTAAAAACCTTAATTTGAAAAGTCTTTTTCCTTTTTTTTCAGCTATCACATTGTGCAAAGAAACTGACGCTCTGGACCACAAGTTTAAGGAAATTACATGTCTTGAGACAGAGCAGAAACATATCCTACACATGTGAGTTATCTAAACTTAGTATAGATATCCTAGTGTCCCTCTATAATCAGTAGAACAACACAGGCATTTTTTCAAGCACAGTTCTCATCTTGAAGATATTAACTCTAAAAAACTATCTCAAAAACCATTCATGATAGTAGAAGCAAAATCACCACGGGCTAGCAGATTTGACCTTGAATGCTTTGTACTAAAGGAAGCAAACCAGGACTCACAAGTCTGACAATTTCAAGATGAACATTTGCTTATTCATTTTCTGAAAACTGACACAGCAACTAACTGTGGAAACACAGATAATTGGAAAGATTCTCATTCAGGGAAGAAATATCTTTAAATCTCTAAATGCTAAAGCTCATCACAGCGTCATCAACTCAGTTTTTGAGATGTTTATTTCTGGCACTTACTTGAATGAACAGATAGCCTTGTCCCCTTTCCAAAAGTCAGCTTTTCGTAGGCACGTTCAGAGTTTCACTGTGACAAAGAACTTTACAAAAAAAGCTGACAGTAGCTTTTGACTGAAAGGAGTTTTTTAACTTTGATGTGTATACACAGATCTCCTGAGGTGTTTCTTTTCAAGCTTCCTAGTTCAAAACCCGAGTAAAAATTCTCGTGATAATTCACTACTGTGAATCTCACTGGGAATCTACTGTGGGATCCTACTCACTAGCCCATCTCATATCTATCACAGAAGAAATTGTCATCGCATCCTTCTATGGTACCAGCAACTGTAGAAGTCAGAAAATTAGCTGTAACCATGAGGATGGATAAGAAAAAGCAAGACAGGAGTGGAAATTTTTGTATACCACTTCCTCCATCCACCTCACTTAGTGCTCTTATCTTATCCCATCTTATCCCAGCCTGCAACACTGAGGCACCTCACATCAAAACTCTCTAAACTTCTCACCCAATAAAGCCTAAACACAACAGTGGTATTTCTTCACTTCAGGTAAAAGAGTCCTTGTCCCAGAGCTAAGTGCGTTGTCACTTCCAGCATTCCCACTACCACGGACGTTATTATCAAACCATCTCAAAATGCCACTCAGAACTCGGGTTTTAAAACCTTTGGAAGCCACCCAATTCCAGGCAACCTTGTACTGCTGCTCTGGAATGAACAGGTTCTTTAACGTTCTTCAGACTTACTTGAATTTATTGGTAAGCTGTTCCTTGGCCAAATATAATTTTCTCAAAACTGATATATCACAACTGCAAGAAACTTTATAAAAACCTAAGAAGCTTTACGAAAACCTAAACTTTCAACTTGCTGAGTTCTCACAACTTAGGCAATTACTTGTTTCAGCCTGGTCCAAAACATGCCCTGATCTTTCAGGCAAATTCAGAATATTACTTCCAAGATCTCCATCTAGAAATGTTGTCTGAGACAATTGCATACCTCTTCCCCCAGCACTTTCTTTCTCAGAATTCTCTATTAGACTCTACAAAAGCACCTAATTTTCTACTAGAACGAGCACCCTGCAGAGCTGTAGGGTCTGCTGTAGCAATGTTGAAAATTAAAACACTGAAGTATGTTAAAAGCAGTCTTAAGTGTTCATTTTGATTTAACAGGATACTGGATCAGAGCTGCTGAATTACTGAGAACAAGTATTGATTTGATCCTGTCTAGTTTAGCTGTAAACCAACAGATTTCATGGAAATATTTTCCCCCATTTGGACTTACTTGAAAGCACATGTAAACATATCTACTTCCAAATATGTGTCTTGATATGATCTGTTCAGTGTTCATGAAAATATTTACAGAGCAGCCAGTTGCACCTGATACACTATTTCAAGTATTTAGTACTAAAAAGTGTTCCAGGAGATGGTCTAAAACTCTACTTTGTCGGTTTTGGGACACTGTAAATCTATTTCCAAATCTCAGTTTTACTAGAGCCTCCTCAGAACCACCACAGGCTTATTGCAAGTAAGTAAGTATTTCAGGTGAGTATCTTGAAAGCGTTACACTTTGACCAAAGTTTGGTGTACACCTTTTTTTTTTCTTTCCTATACAGCTGTGTCTTAATAGTAATTCTAATTAAATGACTTAGATTCCAGACTGATTGCCCTCCAAGCCAGATTCTGTACATGGCCTCTCCATCCTGTAGAGCAAAATCACTTTTCTGCAGATGCAGATGCAGTCATTTATCACAGCTCCACTCTTGCTGTACGGACAGTTGTATTATCCCCACGATGATGGAGTTTCCTCCTTGCATCATGAATTCAGAACAGCTGATCCTAGATAAGCAGCAGGATTTATTCAAACTTGCTGCATCTCTGAATAGGAATTCAGCTCTCCTACACACTAGGCAAGGTTATGGGAGTGAAAGGAAACTGTTACAAAATCTTGCAATTGTTTCTTTTTCTACAGCTTTTTTCTTCATCTATAGAACAGAGAAGCTGAAGTGAATCTGCACTGATTCTACGGAATCATGTTCTTAGAGGGTTTAGTTACAGTAACGGAGTGTACACTTAAAGCCAGACATTATGTGAAAGACAGAGCACGGCCTGTACACTGTTGTCAGTACCATCTCGCCTTTACTAGGCGTTGACCCAAGGAGCTTGGTCTATTCTAAAATAGGTAAGTTTTTGCTGAAGGAAACGGAGCTTGCACACTCAGTCTTATTCTTTTCAAGATGTCACTTTTTAACTGCTAGACCGACCTTTTACATCCACTTCTGCCCCTGTATCTTCTGTTCCTACCAGGATTTACTTCCAGTCTAGTTCCAGTCCCGAGTGTTGTTACTGAGCTGTCCTTGCCACAGGTTGGCTGACAGCTTTACAAGGATTTGTAACGCGCTACAAGGCTACTGCCTGTTCCCACTGTAGTAATATGGTTTTTTACCATCTTTTGTGGTTGAAAATGAACCACTTAGTGCCATTTTCAGTGTTAATCCAGTCCCAGACATGAATTTCTTTTTCCTTGGCTATTTTTCAGCCCATTACAAAAAATTGTTTCTTTTTCCTGTTAGTCCTCCTCTTCGCACATTCCTCTTGCTGACTGTAAGATGTGTCGTGTCCATGCAAAAGAACATATCCTATTTGCTTACTTCTATTAAAAAATGAGTGTAACATTTACTTTCTTGGGATTTGAGTACTTACAGTCTCATTTCTTTCTAAATAAGGTTTGCATCATTAACATCCAAGATATTTTACAAACAGTGCTGTTAAAACAGTGGCCTAGGATTTTTGACTCTCAATAACAAATAAAATTCATGTTTTCAGGGGATTTTGAGGGAAAGAGTAATAAGATATCCAAGAAGGAAATAAAAATGTCAGATATAATAAATAAGGATAAAAAAACCTGAAGTGCATAAGAATGCCATTAGTGTTTCTGGACTACAACATATAGGTATCTGTACAGTTATCTTCAAGTTGCAGTATCAGATGAGTGTGCCAGAAAAGGCAGATTTACGTAATTGAGTCTACAGAGTTAAGTTCATTTCTCATGTTTAAGAAATAACCTATCTTTTAGGCACAAAAATAAAATTAGGGAAAAAAGGTCAGAAACTCTTACCCTGAGTGTGATTTAGTGTCAGATATACCCCCTTAACAAAACTTAGGTTCGTGTTTGCCGTGTTTTCACTACTGTAGAAAGCTTTGCAAAAACTCATTTGAGATTAAAAAAAAAAAAAACCAACAAAAAAAGCAGAGCAGACCGAAGCATCTAATTATTTTTTAATCTCATATACTAGTTCTAGTTGTTTTTCTTTTTCAAATTGCTGATGCACAGAGAAGAAGCATTGTAGGATTTTAATCCAAATTTTTCCTTTCTCAAATATAATTTCAAGTCTTTCACCAGAGGACAAACCATCCTATACTGTGCTTCTCTCTATAAACAGGCAGTGGCTTTCAAAGCCTTTCTCATGTAAGACTGGACAGACAATCACAATCAATTTCTGATTTCTGTTCTGAACGTCACGTCTGGGAAGATGCTTCATTGCTGTATTAGACAATGGCTTTGAAATAACCTACCGTAAGCGTGATTTTACTAATTGTCTTCCTTTTACTTCACAAAACTGGCTACTATATTTGGCAGGGAAGTGATTTGTGCTCCTGTCAATTTTTTCATGCTTGGGAATTTTAAATGGGAGCAGGCCCTTGGAAATACCATCCTCATATTCCTCTAGTTAAAAATGAGCAGCTTACCTGAATGTACTGTTAGATGTATTCCAGACACAAATATCATAGTGTCAAGGATTACGCCCACAGCAGCTCAGCCCTTTACAAAAACACGGTTTCCATCCTCTCCTGAAATGTATGATGTTTTCATTGCATGTTATGAATTTTAACTATTCCTTGTCACATAGAAGTATTGATAATTTTTATTTTAAAGCAACTTGACAACTATACACTGGGATTAAATATTCAACACCATGACAAATCCATTAAAATCAATCAAACGAACAAAAACCATCCATAGCAGGTCTGCTGAGAAAAGGTG
This sequence comes from Ardeotis arabs, assembly GCA_011801015.1. Taxonomy (NCBI): domain Eukaryota; kingdom Metazoa; phylum Chordata; class Aves; order Otidiformes; family Otididae; genus Ardeotis; species Ardeotis arabs. The sequence continues at coordinate 31,089 of JAAGAY010144372.1, read as the reverse complement.
ACTGACATAATCATGATTAAATAAATAATTCTGCAATAACTCTTCTAAAATAACTGAATATGTGCAGATATTCTTTAGAGTAAAAAGAACATTAATTCTGAAACTTTTCTTTTTCTCATGAGTGCAATCTCTTTTTCTGTGTCATACTCCGTAGAGACAAAAAACATTTTGAATAGATATCCAGGATCAGCTGAAAAAAAAAATCTGGGCATCTCTTCCAGAATAGATTAACCAATCAGTTTCACTCCAGCCAAGCAGTCTCAAGCACATTTACTTTCAGCAAATGAAAGAATAAAAAGATAGAACCAGCAGCTGATCAGATTTTTCCTTGTTTAGCAAGCACAGCAGAGACTATATTTTCACTCAGAGTTAGAGTGGCTGAATTGAAAAATATACGTGGTTCCTGTGCAGCAGCAAGTTTCATTCCAACTCCTAGCATCACCATGTAAAATCACATCACAAAAAAATCCCTTCTTACCATATCTGGATGGATTTTATCTGCAAGCCAGCCATAGCAAAATTTGCACTTGGAATTTTTCTTTGAGTGCCATTCTGAGGTTCCAGAAATACTGTACAACATAGTAAGGAGGAAATGAAGGAGGCAAGGAAGTAAAGAAGAGTGAAAGGGAGGGAGGGAGGAAGGAAGGGAGGGAGGAAGAAATCACCATTGTTCAAATTATAACTTTAGTAGTGGGAAACCTTTGTGTCTGCCCATGCAAATTTATTTATATACGAAATCACTAGCTTTCCAAGCTGCTCTGTATGTGCAATCCCTACTAGAATCAACAATTCAACCAAAACTGGCTGAGATGTGGGGAAGAAAAACTGCTCAGTTCATTATAGCATGAAAAGCAGCAGATCAAATCACTCAACACTTTTAAACATCTCACACAGAGTTCCAAATAGACAAACTTGTTCAACAAATAGGAATTATCCCGCCGATGCTACTACAAAATATATAAATGGAGCAGAATTAAAAGCAAGAAATGACCAATTCTGTCTTTCTGTTTAAGTCATTCCGTCCTCCTCCAAGTCTCTGCAGCATAAGAAGCTTTAAAGAATTTTATTTCTCTCTCCTATTTCACACACAGTGGACACGAAAGGATAAGTTATTTTACCAGAGTCCTATAGCAAGTGACCATACCTAAGGCCAGTCCTTTAACATCCACCCTCTCTTGGACTGACTGTACCACTGATTACGTCTGTTCAAGAGCACACCCCTCAGTACAGTCATTATGGTGGCTGCAGCATACCTAATGAAGAGAAGGATTCCAACGGATGGCACCTTGAATTCCCAGTTCGATGAAATTAAGGAAGTACTGTATACACAGGTTTGTGGCATGCAAAATTCCCGGCCAACAGCAGACGGACTTACCTGTTTCCAGAAGCAACCAGGTTCATAAGCAGAACTTCATGGAACTGGCATGGCTTGGTCCTTCCACAGTGAGAAACTCCTCTGCAGAAAACCTCACAGTTCAGAGGAGCAGAGAACTTCACCAGAAGAACAGAGCTTCTCAGTGCATCTCGTCTGTAACCTCCCTAGATGCAACAACTTGCTCTACAATTTCTTTACCACAGTGCACTAGACACTTTGGCACTTGTATCCATCCATCTTTTTATCAGACTCTTTATCTCCTGAAGCCAGAAATTCCTTGCTGTTTCAGACTTCCTCCTTGTTTAGCAAGACATCCGTACCTTTAGATGACCCTAACCTGCTTTTGATATAACAGCTTTTCAGGGCGCAACAGCATCCCTTAATCCCAGCAAGACATATTTCCTCCAGCCTAGGACATTCTGATCACCGAGTTTCTTGAATAATTTACAGTTTGAAGCTCCCTTAGAAATACTAATGAATTTCAAAAGAAATGCTGCGTTTCCTGCATTCTACTCAATTTCTTCTGTTACAAGTCACTTACAACTGTACAACTGTTTCAGCCTTTATCTTTGAATAAAGATTCTTTGAATATCTTTTCAGGTGTTCATCTTCTTTTACCAGTGGATTTCTGGGACTGAACTTTCTAACGCCTTTATATCACACAGCAAGAGTTTTCATCTGCACCTGCAGGCAAGGCACGAATGCTAAACGAAGAGCAAAGAAGTTTAATGTGTGGCATGTGCAGAGACAACACTTACTACGTTTTTTTTTTTTTTACATTTGACCAATTTACTAGATTTCGTCAAATCAAAAATGTTGTGAGAACAATAAACACTTCGACCAGCAGGTAGCAGGAGAGATCAAGGAAAGAAATTCAGTTTACATCACTATATATAATTTTATCAAGAACTTCTTAGTATTTATCAGGAACTTTTAGGGAAATAGAACAGATGGGTCAGATTATGCCCAGCAGAATGCAGGAATATCTTTGTTACATGGTATTTGTAATGCTGCATGAGATAGCAGAAGGATTCAACTGTACAAAAAGCTGTTTAATATTTACCATTCTTATGCAGTTCAGTATTGTTCAAAGTAATAATGAGAAAACAAGCAGTTTATCTTCTTTAAAATATCTATAACAGGTTATATTATCAGAAAATGAAAAGAAGCCTGGTTTACCATCTGAATTATGAAGTTTAGATTAAAAAGAATATACTAATGGAATTTGATTTTTTTTTTTTAATTGTGGATTTTTTTCCTAATTTCATGTATTTCAATTACTTTTACCTGGTTAAAACTATACCTAACTATTTGAGGGCTTGCTTTGAGTATCCTTTTAAGTATATGTATGCTCTGCATGCCAGGTGCAGCCCTTGCACAAGAGGGTACAAGCACACGCAATAATAATCACAGACATAGATGGGTTTTACAATATTAAGAAATAAGCATCATTAGCCACCTTACATCCAAACCCATTTTAAGAGCAACTTACACCAAACTTCTCAACTCCTTTGGGAATAAAATATTAAATAAACCTCAAGTCAAGTTGACATGGTGTGCACGTAAGCAGCTTAAAAACTTGAGAGTGAGGAAGTATTCTAGCCCTAGAAGACAGTGGGGCATCACATGAAAAAAAAGCAAAAAACAAAGTTTTCTGCGAGGGCAAGACTGAGGCTTTGATATGTGCATGTTCATGGGTCAGGCTGAGTTGGAAAGAGGTTCAGATAGGTGTTTCTTTTTTTTTACATATGGTTGGAGTAAGTATTTGTTTCTGTTGTAACAGCTTGCCAGAGGATACAAAATCATCTGTGTCATTTGAGGCTGATCCAAACACTGTTCTCTAGCAGCCTGCATACAGAGATGTGGATACTATCCCCGAACTTCTCCCTTTCTGTGACATTGCTGTTGGCTCTGAGAAAGCCAAGACACTAAAGGAATGAGACTGGGAGTCCTGCTACCAGAGTCTTTCTGGCTATGAAGCTTTGCTATCCTTTGTTTCTTGTGGGAGGATGGCCACTAAAGCTTTAAAGATATCTAATCTTGCTTGGGGTGTTCCCATACACATCTGCAGAAGCAAGAAATGTACAAGCTGGAAGCATAAACCCTCCTCTTCTCATATATAAATAAAAATACAAGACAAAATCCAAAATGTTCTCCTTGCTATTCAGTTTTCCTTGTTCTTCATGACACTTTTCCATTTAACCTTTTGGAAAGATGCTTATTCACTTAGGGTGCTTTTGATGATCTCTGCCACAGGAGAGAGCTATTGCCATTTCGAGTCGCCTAGCAAGAAGCAACACACAGGTGTTAGATAGAATGCTCTATCTCTGAGGCCCACTAAGGGGAAATAAGATTAAACCTGATGTGCTGGAGGTGAACATTTGCCTGAAAGTACTTAAAAGGTTTTATTTAAGTTCACTTTGAGGGTGGCATATGTCCTTTTATAACACGAAGCCTCAAAACATACTGTGCTGTTACCTGCTGGCAGCAAAAGGGCTGAGAAGCTGTTTGGAGGTGGAATCTTTCGACAGTCAAGTCTCTAAGTTGCTGGTTGGTACGGCAGTTTCACTAAAACTAGAAGTATCTGCAAAAATGCATGGCGTGCCACACCTTTTATCAGGCAGAGATCTGCTTTCAATCAGGGTGATGAGGGAAGCTCTTGTATCAGAATAATTGCAGGTATCACTAGTCCGTAGAAATGCAAAAGCAGATGTTACACATTCTGAGTCATGCTGAGCCCTGTGAAGTTCTCTGCGTTCCCGTTCTGCCCATAGCAGGCAATTAAAGATAACTGGTGTCTTAGAAACATTTGCAACCTGGAGGGAAAGCTATCAAAATGACAAGCAGCAGACCCACAATAGAAATGTGAAGATGTAACTTTTGCATACAATGAGCTGTAAACTTTTGCCAGAGAATGCCCATAATGCTCAGTAGCAGTCAGAAGAGAATTGCAGACTTAAACTGGGATAAGACATTGTTAGCACTAGGAATTTATTGCTTCATACAGTTCAGAAAGATCTGAAGCTTCCATAACCCATGATGTCAGCTAAGGACCACCAATGGGTAAAATGATGGCTAAGCATACCATATGTATCTTACTAAGTTAAAATAAGAAAACAATGCAAAAAGAAAAAAAAGATTAGAGCAGAACAGCTATAAAATTTTATCAAGCAGAAACAGAATTCTGAAACTTCCTAATGTTGACAAAATTGAATGGTACTTGAAGTACTACCAGGAAAGGAATGTAAACCAGCTCACCTTATCTAAAACATGGTATTGTCTTTAAGTAGCCTCCAGGTGAAGGGATTTCCAGAAGTTAGCAAAGCAGTTTAGATTTTCACTTGAAATCTAGACAACATCATCTTTTTAATGGTCTCTTCCACAGAAAAGCAAAGTAGCTTTTTGAACACCTAGGCCGTAGAAGTTATTCTACAGTTAAAACATATCTAACACAGAAATAGCCATGATGATGTCTAGGCAAAAATGAAAGTCCTTAAAATATAACAAAAATACAATACAAGCCTATACAACCATTTGAAACCTCCAACTAAATGGCTTAAATTTACAGAAAGCTGTCATATAACATAATTTGATTAAGTGTTGTAAATATTGCCATTTCACGTAAATAAAAGTGCTGGTAGTAAAATTGTTTCCTGAAGCTCTTTATTAAAAAATGGGATTGTATTGCAGGAGATGTAGTAAGGCTTAGAAAAACTCAAGAAAACTAAAGCAATAAAACTTTATGTTAGTAAAATAAACCATATTCTCTTCCTCATACTTAGTAGGGAAGGGTGCAGTATATGCTTTCCCTCTGAAACACCTGACTTACTTTTTCGAATCCTTTAAATAAAAGAGCTGAATTATTAAACATGTTGGGCCACATATCAAAAATTTTTGCACTGATTCTGATACTGGATTCCTTGAGAATGCAAAGGATCTTGAACTTAAAAGTTACCAAGAACTTTAGCTGCCCCATTACACCAGACCTTGAGGGCATTTTAAGCTCTTCACTCCTTTTCACATCTTATGGATGAACATCTAGGATGAACTAGGTAGACAGAAGAAAGAATAGTTCTCTTTAGGTGAATCCTCTTCCAAGATACCAAACTAGATATAGACACTCTAGGTCTTCATGTCACTCTAGGCATCTGCAGCAGTCCTGCAGCACCAGCTGCCATGCTAAAAGGACACAGTCACCCAGAGATGCCGTGACTCATCTGTTATATCTTCTCTTTGCATCTGGTTTGGACTCCTGGGGACTTTCTATGCTGAAATTTCAGCTGTTTTCTGAAAGTAACATCCTATCTTTTGATACGGAAATTAGGAGACAGAGAGAGAAGCACAGGCAAGCAGCTTGCTTTGGATAAAAATAAACACATGAATATCAGACTTTTTTCCTACTTTTGCTAGAGAAAAAAAACCTGCAACTTGTTCCGCAGGTGGGAGGCAGAAGGTTTCATAAAGCAATGTAACAGGAACGAGAAGCAAAAATCTCTTGCTGATGCATGGCAAATAAGGAGGGAAGATACATTTGAGCAGTAATTCTGAGTAAATTGTGAAAATTTCACTAGTGACGGACTTGCCTTGTTGATTCTCATTGCCTAAGGGATCATTTTTTATGATATATTAATGTGATTCTTCCCAAGTGCTTTTAAACTCATCTAGGAAGCCATGCACTGTCATTTTTGCTGCAATAAATGTCTATAACTTCTAGCAGACTTCAATTACAGTTTTGGGGGTTGTGGACGTGCTGTTGACTGGTAGGTACAAGATGAACATCTTCTTTTGTGACTTGAGTTTCTTAGGTCTGCATTAAAAGGAGAAAGGGTATGAATCAGAAATTTAAAGCAAGCAAACAAAAAAACTCCCACAACACAATAGCAATTGCATGGGAAGAGAAGGGGAGGCAATCACAATGAGCAACTTCAAGGCATTCAGACCCCTAGTCTGACAGACACATGAGCTTTACCTATAAAGATGAAAATTTCCTAGCCCCCTGAGGCAGGTACGTTTGATGTGAGACTTAGCATGATCCAGATCTGCTTGGTAGATCTTTAGGACCAGAGGTGGGAATGGAGAGGAATACATCATTGCAAAGACCTGTAAGCACTAACGTCAAGGAAAGAAAGATAGACATCCACAAACTCCGCAGCTTGGATATAGGCACTTGCATGTGGAGGTGGATGTTCACATCAGCTGTTTCCAGGCTCTGACACAGGGTGGAGAAAGCATACTGTTCAGAGGGACTTAAGAGCAAGCTTCTGTTTTGGGTGAATGGATCTCTGGAGGTGATTCTTATTCGAAAGCAGCAATGGTGTGGGGAGCAGTTTCTTAACCCTAGGCCAGACTTAAGTTTGAAGAATACTCCCTTAGACAAAAACACTGTAGCCAAATGGACAGGAGCAAAAGATCAAACTACAGTCCTTACTGGTGATTTTAGAATCATTTTCTGTGCTATAAAAATACTCATTTATACATTTGAATAACTACTAGCCCTAAACTGGACAGCTCTTGTTTTCCCATATGCTCACCTGTGAGTAAATTAAATTGATGGATAACAGAGGTGTCATGGTGTAAGCTCTTGGTGTAGTGGTAAAGGTACTGCTTTCTATAATCACGTCAAAGGACCTTGAAGCCTGAATATTTTTGTATGTTCCAAAGGTACCCCACCTATTTGTCTGTTTAATAAGATATTGCTCACCTGACATTGTCTTCAAGAAATTTCAGATTGTGTTCAGGCTCTGTAAGATTCAATCGCCCATTAGCTGAGTTTCTGCTGAATGTCTGCAACATCTCCCCTGGGCTTACTCAGGACGGGCTTCACTCATGGGCTATGGACTTCAGCTCCCTACAGCCTGCCTCACACCAGCAGTAGGGAAACAGTTTGAGGTTCGGTTCTCCTCCATCCTTCATTGTGAGAGATGGCAAATAAAATTATTCAAGCCCTTGTACTAAGAGTCACTGCTATCACTGTCTTCTCAAGTCCTGTACTGCATTTTTGTCTTTTGTGAACTATCTCATGACTTACTTATCTTCTTATGCTTTATTTGACTGTTAGTGCTTCTGACCACTTTTTCTACAGCTATAGGGCAAGACAATTTGCCTTTTTTCCTTATTGAATTACACTGTTAGTGTGCAATTTATTTCTCCTGTCTAAATAAATATGCTGCTAACTTGGGCCACCTTCTTTGAAATTTCTATTGAACATACACAGACGTAACTGGCAAATGTTCTGTGTGTGACAAAGATATCACAGAAATACAGAATGATTGAGGTTGGAATGGACCTTTGCAGGACATCTACTCTCCCTTGCTCAAGCAGGACTATTTAGAGCTCTTTGCCAAGGATCATGTCCAAATGGCTTTTGAATGTCTGCAGGGATAGTGACTCCACCACTGGAGATATTAGAAGGCCATCTGAACACAATCAAATATGGATACAATTAAATCCATAGGAGAATATGGATAGTCCTATTAAAATGCCTTGTTCTGCTTATCATCATCCTCAATTATTCTCATATCATCAGATCTGTCACAGGACAATGTGTTTTTTCCTATTTAGGGATAATTCTAAATACCAAGCTGCTGATTTTAACAGAGAATATTTTACAGTGAAGTACAATTTCTCTACAAAGCCTTTCCCTTAGATCATATCAGCTGTGACAGCTGCAGACTCTGCCCTCCTCTGTGGAATCAGCCACACCAACACAGTCTTACTGTTGGGCTGTTCAAGAGCTCCCGGTTGTGGATTTTCTTCTGTAAACTATGATATTCTCCTGTTTTCTTAAGCTGCATGTTTTATATTGGCTAAAAGTTATGGATTTTCAATTGTAAAGTGAAAAGCCCCTGGGGGACGGAGGGGGGAGAGCAATCAGGAAGTCACAATGACAGAAAATAGGACAGAGGGGCTACTGGCTCTTCCCTAGCCCAAACTAAAGTAGTTAGATCTAGACAGCTCCTGACAGGGAAAAAGATTCAAATAAAAAATTCAGCACAATTTGACTAGAAGCTTAAGAGCTGTAAAGAGACTGTGTGTCTCCCTGTGTATCTGCTTCTTCCAGCTGGATCTTGTGGTCTAATATGATATTGCCTTTGCCATCAACATCCCTTCTCTAGGCATCAGCTGCCTAGGTGTCAAAATTCCTGAACAATTTTTGTATGTTCCAAAGGTACTCCACCTATTTGTGTTGTTTAATAAGATATTGCTCACCTGACACTGTCTTCAAGAAATTTCAGATTGTGTTCAGGGTACAGAACCTCTGTTCTGGGTACAGAAACCTCTCTTCTTCCCAAGGGTTTATTTAGAGTCATAGAATCATAGAATGGTTAGGGTTGGAAGGGACCTTCAAAGGTCATCCTGTCAACCCCCCCTGCAAGGAACAGGGACATCTCCAACCACATCAGGTTGCTCAGAGCCCCTTCCAACCTGTCCGTGAACGTTTCCAGGGATGGGGCATCCACCACCTCTCTGGGCAACCTGTTCCAGTATTCCACAACCCCCATTGTAAAAAATTTTGTTCTAATATCCAATCTAAATCTACCTCCCTCTATTTTAAAACCATTACCCCTCATTTTATTACAACAGGCCCTACTGAAGAGTTTTTCCCTATCTTTCCTGTAGCCCCCTTTAGGCACTGGAAGGCCGCTATAAGGTCTCCCCGGAGCCTCCTCTTCTCCAGGCTAAACAGTCCCAACTATCTCAGCCTGTCCTCCTGGGAGAGGTGCTCCAGCCCTCTCATCATCTTTGTGGCCCTCCTTTGGTCCAACTGGTCCAATGTCCTCTACAACTGGCCCATGTCCTTCTTATGTTGGGGGCTCCAGAACTGGATGCAGTACTCCAGGTGGGGTCTCACCAGGGCAGAGTAGAGGGGCAGAATCCCCTCCCTTGACCTGCTGCTCACATCGCTTTTGATGCAGTCCAGGATGCGGTTGGCCTTCTGGGCTGCAAGGGTGCATTGCCAGCTCATGTTGAGCTTCTCATCCACCATCACTCCCAAGTCCTTCTACTCAGGCACTTTGTTCCTTCTTCCTTTCTTATCTCCAGGCAGTCTAAGCCAGCACAGGTTGCTTCTTGGCACAGGAAGCTCATCTTTTCCTTCCAGAAGAAGGCTAGACACAGCGAACCAAATAGTTTTCTCCAGATAAAGTGAGAAAAATAGACTGCATCCACTTTGGCCACAGTATGAGCATATCTGGGCTGTCTTTAGTATCCATCCTTGGCATCAAGTCTCAGAAACATTATTTTGGCCTGCTGTCACATAGCCCTCTTATTTCACATACTGTGACCTGAAATGAAGTCTTAGGTGAGCCACAGGCCTGGCAACCAGATTAGCCTACTCCATTGGCGACTAATTCTGCTCACTATGGGTGAGTGATAGATTGTGGTAAGAGACTGATGGATGGGCATTCCCTCCTTTTTGTGAACCACGGAGCTGAAGACTTCGAATCATCTTCTCAAAGACACCAGCTTCTCTTTTTTTTTGATTGAGACCTACATAACAGAGACTTGAGTGTCTGACTTTTTAGGGGATTAGTCAGGGCACAGATGTTCCCACACTGACTGGTTTCCCAGTGGTGTACAAGGAGATGTGAAAAACCTGGCCATGGACGTATCACTCAGGTCATGAAACTCCTCATGATGAAGATGAGGGCTCTGGTGTCCTATGCCAACGTGGATGGATGTTTGAAACAGTAGAGACTGATGTCTTTATCTGGCTGACAAATTTCTGTATGAATCAATGCTACCCCTCAGTAGCCACACATTTGTAGATCCCTCTTTTTGCTTGTGCAGTGTTGGAGGGTTTTAATTCTGCCAAAGCCCTCAGGCACAACAAAGGACTACTGAGGAAAATATCATTCCTGGATTTTCAGAGACACAGAAATGGTACTCCCAGTCTGCGTCTTGCTTGACAGATTGGGAAAAGGTGCGCAGTGCAAGATAAAAAGGGTCAGGGTGTCATCAGAAAATTGGGATAAAAATACTAGTGAACAACTCCCCCTGATTTACATTATGGTAGTAAAATGTACTAAATAAGCATTTTACTGTTTTTCGATTTGTCATGCAAATTTAATTTATCTTCTGCATAGGGTGAGGGTCTTCCTGTAGGTGCCTGCAGCACCTGAGGGACTAACCTGACAAAGCTTAATTAAACAGACCTTACTATGTACTCTGTAGAGGCTGTCTTGAAGCCAGCAGTAACTCAGTCAGTACATGAAAACCTTGTTTCCCCTTCAGGATGTGGTTAAGTTGTTTTTCAAAACAAGGGGGAGTTAATCTTGCATGGTGTCACTTAATCATAAGTGTTGACCACAGCATCCTGCCTGTTGCTTGTGAGAGAAAGATGAGTTGGGGAACGAGTGCGTTAGGACCTTTTGACTAATAATCAAGTTGCTACGGAAACTATCACTCCATCAAACCACCATGCATTATTTCCTGTTGGTTTCTTCCTAGTATTAATGAGTGGAAAAACACCCGGTATGTTTTCTTGTCTTCTGATATGTGTATTTTTCTTCTTTATACTCATATCAAGCTGTTTCTTAACTGATTTCTCTTTAGACATGTGTCTTTTTGCTATAATGCAAAATATCTTGCTGAGGTCTCTTCAAACTGATTTGAAAGACCAGACCTCATTCAAATCCCCGAAGTCTAGAATTCATGGCTCTACTGAAGCTTTTTAATGTGCCAGAGAGGATCTCCACTTCCCTGTACAAAGTCTAGAAAAGATAAATTCAGCCAACAGGAAATCTAAGATATCAAAGCTGTAATTTGACATGAGGCTGTTCAGCCTGGAGAAGAGGAGGCTCTGGGGAGACCTGATAGCGGTCTTCCAGTACCTCAAGGGGGCCTACAAGAAAGATGGGGAGAGACTGTTCAGTAGGGCCTGTTGTGATAGGACGA
>JAAGAY010144372.1:0-19797 GCA_011801015.1 Ardeotis arabs | reverse complement strand
GTTTCTTCCTAGTATTAATGAGTGGAAAAACACCCGGTATGTTTTCTTGTCTTCTGATATGTGTATTTTTCTTCTTTATACTCATATCAAGCTGTTTCTTAACTGATTTCTCCTTAGACATGTGTCTCTTTTTGCTATAATGCAAAATATCTTGCTGAGGTCTCTTCAAACTGATTTGAAAGACCAGACCTCATTCAAATCCCCGAAGTCTAGAATTCATGGCTCTACTGAAGCTTTTTAATGTGCCAGAGAGGATCTCCACTTCCCTGTACAAAGTCTAGAAAAGATAAATTCAGCCAACAGGAAATCTAAGATATCAAAGCTGTAATTCTAATCCAACTGGTCATCAGGACAGTTGGATTTCAGTAGTCTTCATCCCAAACTCAGAAGAAAAAGCACAGAACAAACCACAGCATTTTGGCTTAGTAAAACTTTATTTTGATCACTACTGCAGTAACTTAAAATGCATATGCCAGACACTTTGCAGAAGAAATACAGGTTTAATAAGGAAATGCTTCTAAGGTTGATCATTGTCCGGTTGAATTGAATCACTTCAGATCCAACACAGGTCTTCTCATCTACACTAGAAAAGTATTGTTATTAAAGCTATCTAAAAAACATTAAAGCTGTAAATAGCATCTGCTGTGACTGAATTATCTTAGCAGTAATACATCAGTTCTACAGACTGTAATGCAACATGCCTGTAAAAGGCATTTTAAAAAGATCATATAGCTATAGTGAGGATTGTATTTTTCAAAACTATTAAAGTAGGTTGGATAATTCTATGTAAAGGCTAGAAAAGTGAGGAGATCTATTTCTTCTTAGCTGGGGGATGAGCAAAAAACCACTCTCCTCAGTTCACAGAGAAAAAAGAAAAAGCAAAATTGGTTACAACTCTTAAAACTAAATAAAGGAGCTAGACAGGATTCAACAGTATGAAATGCCTTAAGCGGAAGGTGCTGTGTTGTGTTCTGGATGGTTATTGTCAGTAGATTCAACATTGGCTGTTCAGCTCGTTGTGCTGCTGGTACACGCTCTCTCCTGCTGTTCTTCAGGTTGCTGTCGCCTTGCTTCCCCACTGTCTGGAAGAGCAAAGTGTGTTTTAAACTACATTTAATGCAATTGTGCCTACAACCTGCTGTTTGAGAGCTGTCACATCAAGAGAGGTAGACTCAGAGGACTCAGGGTGAACTATCTTTTGTGCATCTGTGGATACCTTAATTTAAAAATCTTCCCCCCTTCTCTTGTTCCTCCCACTACCTCATACGTTTGTGTTTTGGAAGAATTGCTTTTGACCCCATATTTGTCTTTATTTTTCTCCAGGTGTTGTGCTCTGTCACTTGAAATAGTCAGTGAGGAATCTCTCAGGCACTTCCAGTAACACCTGAGTTGCTCTGTCAAAGCAAGATTGCTGCAAAGAAAATCTGGGGACCTACAGGAAAGACAGGGAGAAACTCTTCAGTAGGACCTGCTGCAATAGGTGGAGGGGTGATGGTTTTAAAACAGAGGGAGGTAGATTTAAATTAGACATTAGGAAAAATTTTTTTACAAAGATGGTGGTAGAACATTGGCCCAGGTTGCCCAGGGAGGTGGTGGATGCCCCATCCCTGGAAACATTCAAGGCCAGGTTGGATGAGGCTCTGAGCAACCTGATGTGGTTGGAGATGTCCCTGCTCCTTGCAGGGGGGCTTTAAAGGTCCCTTCCAACCCAAACCCTTCTGTGATTCTATAACTGAGTTTTGCATACAGAAAGGGGTGTTTACTTTGTGGGCTGGGGGAGGGGATTAGTTGCTTTTTTGGGTTGCTTTTTGGGTTGCTTTTTGGTTTTTGTCATTGTTAGTTTTTTTCCCCAGAAGCCTAAAAGAGTTATTTAAAGGAAAGAGGAGCAGCTGAACAGGTATTATTTTTTGTGAGGTTAGAGAAGTACACAAAGACAGGTAATCATCCCTGGCATAGGCTTCCAGTATTTCTACAGGTCAAGCTATGTGCTTCCTTACCTCAGAAGAGAAACAACTTGATACTCATGAGTGTATTGAAGGCGATACTTTTTGCCAGCAGGACTCTCAAACCCAGGACAGCCATAGACAGCATGTTCGCTTTCTCCACTTTGGTATCTGCTTAGTGATAGAGAAAAGATGGGAGAGACCATGGTCTAGATTTGATATCGTGATATTGGCAGAAAGTGGAAAAAACCACAGGTTATAGTTTCAGGGAAAGAAACAGCAAAGAAAATGTTATAGACAAACATGACAACAACAGGGGAGAAGGACGTCTGTCTAGACTGGATTTTGCTTCCTGTTGCTTGTCTGTTACTGAACCGTTTACCTTGAAAAAGCAGGTTGTGGTTGGTGAATATGTTGTGTTCTGGTTCCTCTGCTCTGTAGAAAATGCACTTCCATGCACTTATCCTCACATAGTAATGTAACTGTACAGTCTATTTCAGTAACTAACCTTGCGCAGAGGTGTCTGTGGTATTGCAAACTTTCCCTGTTCCTGGTTCTTCAGCCTCCTTTTCTGTAGTATGATAAAGAAAAGGCATTATAAACTATATCCAAATTTTTAAAAGGATTAAACAAAATGCTCATATGACCCTTCCCATAGGAACTTGTGGGCAGTGCAATCTGAGGCTCAGATGACTGGTCACTAATTCTAACATTCATTTGAGCTGCAAATTTCTCCATGCAATTGCAGGAAACAAAAGAATTCCTGAGTTGTTTTGTTTTGACTATTTGAATAAGCCTAATGATGACAAAAATAATCCCCCAAAATACATAAAGTGGTGTAGGAAGAAAAATGCCACACCACCACTTTAACTTGTTGTTTCTAGAAAGGCCGTGCTCTAGGACGTTTGCTGCTATGTGGTGAAGTACTTCGTCACAAGCAAATTTCTAAAAAAAATTATGGAGTCCTCCACCCTAAAAAAAGTAACTCCAAGTTGTTAAACAGTTAAGACTGTTTATTTTAGATGCTTTTAAATGTTTTTGAGCTCTACTTGCTTAAGTACCAAACGTCTTTCCCTCTTCTGCTGGTTACCCAGGGCAATGCAGGAGAAATAGCAAGCTCTAGAAGACCCTGCCTCCAGAACTAAATTGCAGCTGTACCACAATATTGTACCTGGCAATGTTGAGTTGGCTGTAATAGCACTGTTGTCAAATTTGGCCGTGCAGGTCACCTCCACGTCTTTTGTCACATTGACCACCTTAATAGTATCGTACAACCCCTGTGATGTCAAAATGGGTGTACTCTGTTCATATACAACTTCATTAGAGGACATCTCCAAATTGATGTTCTTTGTATAGGAATTCTTTGCTAAACAAGCTGCTTTCCCAATGCCGTCATCTTTTTCCAGATTCTTTGATTTCATCACAAAGACTACTGGATCAGAAGTGTTTTTATTGCCTGTAAAAAAAAAAGGATTGTTTGGGCATGATGTGATTTTATGGCAAGCTTTCCTGAGTGCTGAATCACCTAAAGTTCATCTATATTCTAGCTGTGACTAGTTCCTAGCATTATCAATGGCTAACTGCCTTTTTTGTCATTATTCCTTGCTGCTGCTTCCAAAAGATCAGATCAAAGACAGAAAGGGTGCATGAAAGTAGGGTTTTTTTTTTATAGGAGCTTTTAATTACACAGGATTCTAAGCTTCCCTTGCCAAAGCTTGTGCCTATATGTGAATTCTTTCTTTTATAAGTAAGAGAGCTGCAAATGAAAAGAGATTTTTTTATACATGCCACCCCAAGAGTCAAATTATTCTGTTTTCTCAACAATTTAATTCCTAAAAATGACACTTCTATCAAGAACTGTCTTGCACATTCATGAGACATGAGGGAATAACTGTTTTTCCTTTACTCTCCCTCCCCTCTCCCAAATCTTCTGATGTGGCTAAAAGCTCTAACCACAGCAAGAGCAGTAGGGCAAAGAGAAGTCAGTTTCTTGCTTCACTGTTGTGCAAAGTTACCCCAATGAATGACACTACTTGCAGAAATTAATTACTGTTGCTAGAGTGCAGGACAAGGTTGATCTTTTCAATAACAAATGCTCAGATGCAAAAGGGATTTTCATCTTTAAAGTGGGAAAATAGGAGAGAAGCAATCAGAAGTCTGTAAATTGCCTATCTCCACTTGTCCAAGAGTTTTTGATAAGGCCAAGAGCTTTCAGTTGTGGGGAAGTTTTTCCCCACTAGACATTGCACATGATGTAAGACATGCCAACCCAGCCTGGAGACAGTGAAAGACAATAGGATTGGCACTTGGTTCAACAAAAATTCTTGTGCCTGTTCCTAAAAGTCTGACCTTTCTCATCCATGTGCTGTCCTACAGCTTCAGAGGCAGTTAGGAGTATAATGCAGAATTTGTATAATAAACTGATTTGAATGGAAGAACAGGCCGAGGCCTATGACCTTGATGCCCATGGACAAATCTCCTTACAGTCTTCCTTAGACTAGTGTAATACCCTTGAGTGGTAGTTCTTTAGCATTAAGATACCAACAAACATCAAGGCATGAAAAATGTGCTCTAGAACTGGAATCTCTACCTTCAGGTTGTAAGTGGAGAAACTAGGGTGATTCCGCATACCAGTGTCAGGATAAGAACATGAATTATAATAAAAACATGAAACTGAAGGAAATAATCTAGAATGCTTCCTTTCCACAAAGGACTCAGCTTATGAATGTCTATTGGACATATTAAAAAAGATTTACATGTCCAATTAGACAGGAACATCCTTCTAGATCTCTTTGCTAAAGAAAGGTGCATTAGGCTTTGAATTTTGCAGGGCATCTGCCTTGCAGTCTGGTCAAGAGATCCCTCAGATCTAACACTTCATTCATCACAGGGTACTTTTTCAAGGTTTCATCAAGGGGCTCTGATTTTACTGTCTTTTCCCACCACCCATACACCAATAGTGAGGAACAGAGGTGAAAGCCAAGTAGTACTCTGCCATAATTTCATGGGTTGGCTCTACTAATAAAACAGACTAATAAACTCCGTGCTTGTCAACACCTTGAGAAAACAGATACCAAACTAACTTAGTAAGATTAAACTAGCTAATAAACGTCACATAAGATTCTATTTAATGCTTTTTTACATTATGCTTGTCTCCTTTCAGGGCTGTCTTTCTAACTCTGACAGAATAGGAGCTCAAAGTCTTAGGACCTCAATGTCAACCTCCACCGAACCTTTATTTCCCTTTGGACTATCCAAGCATGTCTTTAAGACCTAACAGTTACTGCGAGAAGCCTATTAAGATGTCTGAGTAAGTGGATAGATGCTAGGTCCCAAAGAAATTCAGCATGATAGCAGACAAGATTTGCCCTTGTGGAGCCCAAATTCTCTGGCAACTCCTGAGAAGTGGGATCAGTATATTTCCTATACTTAAATTGTCTAATTACATATAAAAATTTTATACATAGAAAGCCAAATTCTCATTAGTGACTTTAAAGCATGGAGGAGTGGCTGCCCGAATTTAAGGAGGAAGAAAAAGAAAAAAAGTGAAAATCCAAACAGTAACAACTCAGAAAAGGTTAATGCATAAATAATACTTACTTGGCTCCACGGTCAGTTGAGTCCCATTCCCAAAGACAAGAGCAGCAGTTACACACAGTTAAACCGTGTAAATCAAAAAAGGCTCGTTTCGCTGTTCCTCCTACATACATTTCCTTTCCAGCTGCTATAACACTGTTTTGCCAGACCCTGTTAGTCCTGTGCATTCTTTGTTATCTGAGAAGATCTTTAAAGGCTTTTCATGTTTTCTGATTTCCAGTATTTCCAAATAGTCAGTATACTAGCAAGCTGCTTCTCTGGCATAACTCACCGGGTAAGATTTTCAGCAAGAACAACTATACACAATGCAATTGTAATTGTTAAAGCAGAATTATTTCTTTATCAGACTCCAGGAGCCTCACCTGAGTCCCACTATCTTGCATTACTTGAAAATACAGCCAAGAATTGCTACCACTGCTTGCTTTTGGGAGGGACTTGTGTATTACATTCTGGCAGTGGCATTTTATTAGCACAAAAAGTTGTACTTACGTTTCCCTTTGATTTTACAAAGTCATGGGAAGAGCTATGTATTCCATAATGTTATAGGCCTTAGTATTTTTAATGAAAGTTTTATCTAGAATAAACAAAACCAAAACAAAACCAAACCCTTATTTGTCCTTAACTGAGCCCTCAAGAGAATATGCCTTGAATATCCTGTAGCGACTACTAATGCATGTTTTTCTATGTCATTTTGGTTTGGGGAATTCTCAAAAGACTTGGGTAATCATGTATGTCTGTTCTTAGCATCTTAAAATGTGTATTAGTATCTCCAAAAGAAATCAAAATTTAACAACAAAAGAGTCAGGTTGCTCGAATTCTGGAAATTTTAGCTTCAACTTATTTTTTCAACAGAACTGAGCGACTAAGATGCTTAAGGCCTATTATCTACTGCTGTCAAACATAATACTAAAGTTTTTGTGCAGCTTTGAAAATGCCATCTTAGCTAGAAAAAGAGAAATCGTTGAACAGCATGGAAATTTACTCAGCTGAAATTCCGTGTAATTTTGCATCAGGATTTCAGAAAGGATAGATAAGCAGGAAAACCAAACAAAGAATATTTAAAGCATTTCAGGGTAGAAAAGAGGACAAGGTTAATACTTTTTTTTTTTTTGTGAAATGAATTGTTCTCTAATGCAAATTGTAGGAAGATGTTTTAGAAATTTGAGTAATGTACTGTAAAAGTTTCCTTAAACCAAGAATACCTTGTTGCAGTCAATGAGCCACGTACTACCTTCAGCTGATGAGAAACAAATCTTTTCTTGTCAGCAGAAGAATCAACACGCTAAACTTTTTAAATAGGCCATATAAGACAAACAAGAGTATCACATCAGCATTTCTATAAATGTCTGAAATGGCAATACCATTGCCACTCTTCTACCTGCCAGCTCTTAGACTGTGTTTTGTTGGTTGTTTATTCTTACAAGATTCTACTATTGATTATGGGATATTTTACGTCTTTTTTTTTTTTTTTTTACAAATATTACCTTCAAATCAATGTAGACTGATGTTAAAATAATGGAAAAGGACAGATTCTTCTGGTCTTACATTTACAACTGAGGATTCACTGGTTGGAAAGAACAGATCTTTCTTTAGAATGATCGCTTTGTATTCCTTTGTCCCCTTGTGGGGACTTAAATTGTTCCAAAATAGACATTTATTCCTATGCAAGATATCCTACAGACTTGGACAGATATTAAGCAGCAGGGGATAGGAAGGGGATAGGGAGCCCTATCCCCTTCTGGAATGAGAGCAGGATATTTTAGATATGTAAAATTAGATGGGATGTTTTTGCAGGACTTTAAAGACATGCAGACCTCTGAAATCACCATCACACATCTTAAGGTATGCACCGGGATGTTTAGGATAACAAAGATCAACCTAACAAACTCTGCTGCTGTCCCATCATTCACACTCCCACAGAAAAGCTTGGGGTGACATTCACCTTTTTCAGACATCATGAAATTACAAATAAAGATAGGAAGAGCTAGGGGGCTGCCTTTTCAAAGCCTAGGCAAATTGGTAGCCAATTTTCGATCTTTCTAAGTGGTCTTAGTTATGAGATGGCTGTGAAGATTTAAGCCCAAGGAGATTTGAGCTCCTTTCCCCTCTGTCACCCTGCTAGTGGAACTAGTTACCTGGTGACACTACAAGTGTGGTGTTAGTGTCAAAAACTAACTTCTAATAGCAGAGAGCTAAAGATCTGTCTCGAAATTTCTCTCTACTGTCAGCTCTTCACTAAGCCATGCATTCTTGCTCAAAATGAGGTGGTGAAAATCCTCTGGAGTAAATTTGGGCCAGGGTGCTATCCTGACTGGGAATAAATCATAACATGCACACCAGGTGTTTGGGGATCATGGGGTGATATACAGAGTCAGTCCAGCTGTTCCTGTGAAGTCTTCCTAACCAGACACAAGCTGAGGATTCAGCTTGAAACCTTGGCTGGAGAGAGTGCGCTCTAGGGATTATTGCAGCAGAAAATTCTTACAGTGAACCCAAACCATTAGATTCCTTTGTCCTCCCCCGCCTTAATTTTAGCATAATTTTTAGAAATAAAATAATGGTACTTACTTGGTTCAACGGTGAGAGTGGTCCCACTTCCAAATATAAGCTTATCTGTCCTCACACTGCTAGTACTTATTCCGATAAATACCCCTTTCCTCACAGTATTCAAAAGTGTTGTAGAAACAGGAGATGAAAAGTCAGATATTTGTCTTAATTATCCAGGTGTGCAACCTCATGAAGGTATCCAGAGTCACATTTTCTTCCAAAACTGGAAAGGGAAAAACAATAATTGGATAGTTCAGGGATTTCAAATAGCTTGACTGAGTACAGCATTTCCAAGTTCTCCCTTTCTTCCATCTTTTAGAAACCCCATGAGATCTATATTTCCAGGATAAATAGAAACACACAGGAAAAAAGTTATATGCATCACCTTAATCATTTCAGACACCCATCTCCTTCTTTCCCCCCAAAATATTTCCTTTTTTACTTCTTTAGGTTTTTGTACAGGGCCCTATGTTGTTTGTATCATTGTGGTACTCCAGCCCCCAGACACAGTGACATATTTCATTACAAAAACTGTCTCTTTCTTCTTTTCCACTACACAGGATTTTGGATTATACAGGCAGTCACATGACTACTTAAGTGGTTTCTAACCTAACATACCACGTGAAGAAACATGATAGAACATTCAAAGAAGGGTCTAAAATAATACCAAAAAGGTTGAATTATAAGCGAAAACTTGAGGATTACATGACACCTCTAAAAAGTCTCATGGAGACTGCACAGAAAGCAGAAAAAAAATATCAGTACTTTTAGTAATATGTCAAAGCATCAATGAAAATTCTTCTGGGCTGCAGGAAGCTGTCTGCTTTTTCACCTTGAATTTGGTTTCAGTGCTCAGAAGCATGAGGAATGTGCTTCATCTGGGCTTCTAGAAATGGTGTCTGAGGATCACTTGATGCCTTAGAAATTCTTTAGGCTGTTTTAAGTAAGATGAGAAAGGCAAGGAGATTGTTCCTTGTTACGTAGGGGCATTGTACCCATAGAAGTGGCCATTAAAGTGTAAAGGAGTTGCAAAAGGATCAAATCCTTCATGATGGTCAATTTCTGCATCATTAGCACTATCTGGACCTTGATGACAGGAGATGAACTCTATATCCGAGCCTCTTCAGCTTCAAGAGCCCTCTCATCCCTTTTCTAACAAGGAAGAGGCAGATTGAGTCTGTGCCCATCAGGGTGGGAAACAGAGGTTCCTGTGAACCAGAAAAAGCTGGGAGCTTGTCACTTCTGGCACTAAGAGGAAGGCTCCTGCTTCACCTGAAGATTTACAACTACAGAATAGATTCAGTGCTGTCAGCAAATGAGGAGCTGGGAGATCTGTCAAACAATGTGCCTGAACCCACTGACTATAAGCCAGGAGCACCTGAAAAAGTGGTGAGTTAGTAACGGAAGGCTCCCTGCTGTGAGGAAAAAAAGTCTCCTCTGACAGCCG
This sequence comes from Ardeotis arabs, assembly GCA_011801015.1. NCBI lineage: Eukaryota > Metazoa > Chordata > Aves > Otidiformes > Otididae > Ardeotis > Ardeotis arabs. Next base: position 10,263 of record JAAGAY010144372.1, on the reverse strand, counting down.
GACCTGTCATCTAGGAAGGTTTACTCCTTGCCATGAACTCGGATTAGGAACATTGTTAAAAGACTTGCAAAACTTATTACGACAACAGCCTATTACCCCTGCTGCTCTTCCATGTGGGTACTAATGATACTGCCAGGGGAGTCCTGGAAAACAGCAAGCAGGCTCTGAGGGTGGCGGTCAAGGGCATGTGGGCCAGGTGGGTTTCTCTTTGATCCTTCTGGTGAGGGAGAGGGTGATGAGAAGGAGGAGTGAATGGATCCTGCTGGTCAGCAGCTGGTTGCACAGCTGGCATTGGCAAAAGGAACTTGGTTTCTATGACCATGGGACCTTTTTTGGGGACTGAGGACTGTTTGGAAGAGATGGGATCCACTTGACTAAATGAGATAAAAACATATTTGCCAACAGGCTGGCCAGCCTGATAAGAAGAGCTTTAAACTAGGAACAAAAGGGGAGGAAGAGGATGATCAATCATCAAATGAGGAAGTGATGGGAAGGGTTGGTACAAAACACATGAGGAGTGAAATGAACAGGATAAACTTCATAATTTAATTTAAAAAGGACTGAAAGGGGTGCACTGCAAGTGTGTGTACATAAATAAGGAACTGTCTATGGGGAAAAAGAAAGCAAGCTCCCATACAGCTTCTGGGAAATCAGCATGGCTGGGTGCCTCTTTAAAGTACCTCTGCACAAACACACGCAGTATGGGGAACAAACAAGAGAAATTAGAGCTCTGCCAGTAGTTACAGGGCTGTGGTCTCAGTGAAAACATAGAGATGTGGTGGGACAGTTCACATGACTCAAGAACTGAAATGCATGGTGAAGTGTAGGTTAGTGCACATTGCCTGGGTTCCTCTCCAACACGGCCCAGTTTTAACTCTGTAGCACGGTTGCAGAGCTGTGGAATCACAGTGGTGCTGTGGGGTAGCTTACAGAGGTACACAGTGGATTAAGCCAGGCTGATTAGGAAAGACAGACTGGGAAGGTAAGGAGGAGGGATTGCCCTTCCTGTAAAGGAGCAGCTGGAATGCATGCTTTGGGATGTACGATGAGCCAACAGATAGCATATGGGTCAGGATCAGAGGGTAGCTCAGCATGGGTAACGTTGCAGTGGATGATCACCTGATCAGGAAGAAGTAGACAAAGTCTTTGGACAGTTGGAAGAAGCCTTACATTCTGTGTCTTCTATATGTCTTCTATGATGGGGTTACAGCATAGGTGGACAAAGGAAGAGCAAATGATGTCATCTACCTGGACTTGTGCAAGGCATTTGACACTGTCCTGCATGACATCCTTGTGCCTAAACTAGAGAGACGTGGATTTGACCACTTGGTGGATAAGGAATTGGCTGCATGGCCACACTCAGGGAGTGGTGGTCAACAGCTCAATGTCCAAGTGGAGACCGGTGGTGAGTGGTGTTCCTCAGGGGTCCGTGTTGGGCCCGGCCCTGTTCAACATCTTTGTCGGTGACATGGACAGTGGAATAGAGTGCACCCTCAGCAAGTTGCCGATGACACCAAGCTGTGTGGCGCCGTTGACACGCTGGAGGGGAGGGATGCCATCCAGAGGGACCTTGACAGGCTGGAGAGGTGGGCCTGTGCCAACCTCATGAAGTTCAACCAGGCCAAGTGCACGACCCTGCACATAGGTAGGGGCAATCCCAGGCACAAATACAGGCTGGGTGGAGAATGGATTGAGAGCAGCCCTGAGGAGAAGGACTTGAGTGTGATGGTGGATGAGAAGCTCAACATGAGCTGGCAATGCACACTTGCAGCCCAGAAGGCCAACTGCATCCTGGGCTGCATCAAGAGGAGCGTGGCCAGCAGGTCGAGAGAGGGGATTCTGCTCCTCTGCTCCACTCTCGTGAGACCCCACCTGAAGTACTGCATCCAGTTCTGGAGCCCCCAATATAAGAAGGACATGGACGAGTTGGAGAGGGTCCAGAGGAGGGTCACAAAGATAATCAGAGGGATGGAGCACCTCTCCTATAAGGACAGGCTGAGAGAGTTGGGGCTGTTCAGCCTGGAGAAGAGGAGGCTCTGAGGAGACTTTATAGTGGTCTTCCAGCACCTAAAGGGGGCTACAGGAAAGATGGGGAGAGGCTGTTCTGTAGGGCCTGTTGTAATAAAACCAGGGGTAATGGTTTTAAAACAGAGGGAGGTAGATTCAGGTTAGATATTAGAAAAAAATTTTTTACACTGAGGGTGGCGGAACATTGGAACAGGTTGCCCAGAGAGGCGGTGGATGCCCCATCCCTGGAAACGTTCAAGGCCAGGTTGGACGGGGCTCTGGGCAACCTGATCTGTTTGGAGATATCCCTGCTTCTTGCAGGGGGGTTGGACTGGATGGCCTTTAAAGGTCCTTTCCAACCCAAACTATTCTATTATTCAATTCTATGATTCACTGGCCCTTGTCCTCACGGGGCACTTGGACCATGTCAAATGTCTGTTGGTGGGACAGCACAGCAGGGCAAAAGCAATCAAGCAGTTTTCTGGAGTGCACTGATGAAAACTTCCTGACACAAGTGACTGACAAGCTGGACCTTCTACTTGCAAATGGGGAAGAACTGGTGATGGATGTGTAGGTCAGGGGCAGCCTTGGCTGCAGTGATCACACAGTGCTTGTGCTTGGGATCCAGAGAGGAGAGAGCGATGCAAAATCAGGACCAGGGTCCTGGACTTCTGGAGAGCAGAATTTGGGTTCTGCAGGGATCTGCTTGGAAGAATCCCATGGGTTACGGTCCTGGATATAGGAGAGGTCTAGGAGAGCTGCTTGATTTTCAGAGATTAGCTCATTCAAGATCAAGAATGGTTCATCTTGACAAAGTAGTAAATCAAGCAAATGTGGCAGAAGGTCAAAATCATGAACAAAGGGCTCCTGAATAAACTTATAGATGGCAAATACAAAGGAACCATGTGTGATTCAATGTCCTCCTTCTGATGTCTAGCAGCTGGGAGATTACTAGCAGGAAGTATTCTTTCTTGGCTCCTGTTTTGTTCCTCATGCATCTGCTTCTGGCCACTGTTGGACAGGAAGTTAAAAGGATCTTTGGTCTTACCAAAAAAGTGTGAACAAATCTTATCTCCTCTGTGCTCTGAGAAAAAAAGAACATAATGTTAAGCTTAAATGGAAACATAAATACAGTAGGTTAATCTCCACTTGTTCCACTTGATCTGATGATGAGATGTCTAAAATTACGTGTTTGCAAGATCCCAGATCTAGTGCTGAAAGTTGGGGAAACTGTTCTTTCTGCTGTCCGAGTCAGTCTGGGAATCAAATTTGTGCGTGTGCATACAGTTGTCTGAGGAAAAGGCGACTATGTAGGGCATCATGTTTCCACCTTCAAGAGCAGTCACTGAGTGAGGCAATTTATGTGCAGAGGTTCAGTCTTTTTCAATCACTGTGATACGTAGTTGACACAATGGTATATAGTTCTACAAAAACATTTGCTTTTTTTCAGTGCCAGGTGTTGTCTCCTCTTTCATGTCATTTGAAGAGCTGGATTTTATTTTCCTCTTCCTCTACACTGTTCCACTTCTGAACAATCTAATACTGCTACAGAGAGGTTACTAGGCACTAAAAATAACATTACCAGCATGGGTTTTTTTTGGCAGATAGGGTTGTATTAATCTCTCACTAAAATATTTCCCATGCTTATCTAAAAGGAATATTGTTCCTTTTCAGTTTTTGGAGTTGTTCTCACTTAAAGGAGTTGATTACTGGCTTGTCTTTTAACAAACATCAAGGCAGCTAGGGTGGAATATTTTAAAGACTATCTCGTGACCAGCTGCCCCAGTCTTATTAATTTTCAATTTAGTTTCATTCTACATTTCCTAACTCTTTCTGGACCTTCAAGTATTTATGTTCTCAACATCTATTTTCATTCCAAATAAAAAAAAAAACAAAACCAGTCCATCTTTATGAATTGTTCAAAAGTTATTTTGGCTTAGCTGTTGGTGCTTTAATGGACTCTGTTTTCCTTGATGAGTTAAAGTTGTTTATTTACTCAGGTATTTAGTTTTTAGTATTTCTTGTTTGAGTGTAATTTTTATAAGGGTCTTGGGAGTTCTTTTCCTGATTATATGCACAAATTTTTTTCCAATTTCTTTTGAAGTAGATTATTTGACCACTGAGTTGGCTATGCTTTGGACTTTTGATTTATTTATATATGCCTTTAGCTGAGTTTGAAGGTAGGGACAATCTCATTGTAGTTGAATAAAATTGGCTTTTAATTTGATTTTTATCTTACTTTAATGGTTTTGATTATTAGTTACTTGGAATTGTGGAGCAGTTTCTGAATCCTCAAATCCAGTTCTAAGATAAAACATTAAATATCCTTATTTCATCCTGTTCACAAATCTGTGTGGTTCCATGCTGCATTACTCAATGCTTATTTGCATTATTGCTGTTACCAAGTATGAAGGTGCATTTCTCATTTTTAATCATTGTTTTTAATAAAGTGCAGCTACATTTTCCATAGTTAGTATGGGCATGTTCATCCACTGTTCCCTTTATTGTGTCAAATTTATTTATTCTCCACAGTGCCTCACTCCTCCAGGAAAGTTGTCGCATTGGCTAATGTGATACTTTCAGTCTCTTGAGCTGTTGGCAGGACACAGAGAACAAGCTCTAAATACCTCCTGTGACAGGCCTGGGTACATACAGGTGCCTCTCCCACATCCTTCCCTTGCTGCAAAATCTTCACAGAGCACTGAGACCACACCCTGTTTGTCATCAAGATCTCGGATGCAGTTAAACAGCCTTTTTTTCCATTTGGGTGGCAGCAGAACACACCTGTCTTCACAGCCTCCCACAAGCCATACACTTGGATTTGTTCCATTTAAAAGCTGAGTTCTGCCTCTGTGTTTTCTTTCTCTGTCCCGGTGCATCTCCTCCAAAAAATTGCAGGAGGCGCTCCAGTACCGCCAGTGAGATGTCACTGAGAACGTTTAGACTATCTCTGTTCCACGAGGTGCTGCTGAAGACCTCCTCTTGATTTCTCTTTCAGAGGACACGAGAAGAGAGGGAGTCCCCCTTTCCTCTAGAAAAGTGTCCCAGGCAGATGAAGATACCATTCAGAGGGGAATTAGCAGGTGGTTTGTGCATGCATGGTTGTTTGAATTCCTTCAGCCCTTGCTGAAAGGTTGACACTGCTTCTTTCCAGAAGAAACGATGCTGGTCCTTCCAGAATAATTCTTCGTGGCCTCTCAATAAATCTCCATTTGTACTCTAACACAATTCAGGGGTTTTTTTTGACCAGCTCACTCTGAGCCTAGCTCCCAGCACGTCCACATTTGTGAGAGGCTGTGTCCATGGCTTTTATTGGCAAGGAGAGCTGGTTCTGGGATACAGCTGTCAAGAAGGTGACTTTACAGTGAAAGGATGTGGTGGGCATTCTGTTCTCCTGTGGGCAGAACCGTTCCATTTAACCCTTCTACCAAGACAGAAATATTACTGGTGATGGATTCCCTGGAGACACTGTAGGTGATCTTAGGAAACTAGATATTTAAGACCAAAGAGTAAGTCACAACTTTCACTATGGAAAGGGCAGGTAAAAGTGGTGGTTTAAAGAGAGAGATATATAATATCTGCTTGGGAAAGTCCCTGAGCTGCGGAAACCTACAAGAAAGGAGAGTTGCAATAGAAGAAATAAAGTAGCATTTGCTTTGTATTTATAGCCTTTGCAAGACATCTGACGCTGGCCTGACAGGCAGCCTACTGTGACGAATGGCTCTTAGATTCATCCACTGCAGCGATTCTTCCGTAGAGCCAAATGTAGTAATCAGGGCAAAGTTTGGGGATAACTGGATTCCCATGTATCTCTAGCTCTTATACAGCACACCAAGGGCAATGTATGTATGCACACAAGCAATGGATGCGTTTGCATACGGAGACATATATGCAAATGTACCTCATTTTTCATTATATCCTGGGAAAAATAATCTAAACAGTGCAGTTCCTTCTGCAGTGCAACTCTCTTCTCAGATGCAATTGATGGACTAGATTCAGATTAGACATTAGGAAAAAGTTTTTTACAATGAGGGTGGTGGAACACTGAACAAGGTTGCCCAGAGTGGTGGTGGGTGCCCCATCCCTGGAAACGTTCAAGGTCAGGTTGGACAGGGCTCTGAGCAACCTGATGTGGTTGGAGATGTCCCTGCTCCTTGCAGGGGATTTGGACTGGATGGCCTTTAAAGGTCCCTTCCAACCCAAACTATTCTATGATTCTATGAAGTCCTCCCTTCTTCTAGTGATGCCCTGGCCCTGCCTGTGTTTCAAGCACTGTGCCCTTCTCCAGCTCCCTGCTGCTGCAGAAATATGTGGCCATGTCTGCAGCTGCTGCCAAGAGCACTGCCAGCGACAGCTGGTCCCTGGACGGGTCTGCAGAGCTGGTGACTCCCATCTGGAAGGATGAAGCAATGTGTTGGAGTTCCGTCAAAGGACACTGCAACACCATATGCTGCCGGTCTGTGCCAGGAGTCTGACGGATCCAGATCCAAGCACAGCTGCTGTCGGTGACGGGTACACCAGAGATGTGGCAGGAAACCGTGAGAGACTCTGAGACCTTCTCTACCACGGGGCCAGAATTCTCTGTCTGCACCTGAGAAAGGGCGTCTGCAACCTAGGGAGACAGGGGAAGAACAGGCAGGAAGAGCTCAAACAATTGCTTCACCTACTCCACCACTTCTCTGGGCTTCTGCTTGTGATCTCCAATACTCAACAGCTGCAAACACACATGCTCACAAGCTCTTGCTCCCATTATAGTCTCAGACTGGGGAGAGAAGCACACAAAAAGAAACTTAAATCTCCGAACTTCACTATGGGAAAAAAGAAGGCAGACTGGCTGGAACATACCTTTCCTTTCCAATGCAGAGTCCTACCTCTCAGGAGGAATAATTCCACGCAGCAATTAGGACTGGGGGGCTGCTTGCTGGAAAGCAACATTTCAGGAAACAGTCTGAGAGTTCTAGAGGACACCGAGTTAGCCAGCACATGCTCTTGTGGAATAGAAGACTAATGGCTTCCTGGGCTATGTTAGGATTGTTGTCAGCCCATCAAAGGGATAATCCTCCTCTACTCAGCACTGGTGAGGCCGCAACTGGAGTACTGGCTCTAGTTCTAGGTTCCTCACTACGAGAGAGACAGGGGACATACAGGGGACAATTTGACAAAGGGTTACAAAGATGATGAAAGGGACTGGAGCATCTCTCATACGACAGAAGGTTGAGACAGTTGGGACTGTTTACCTTCAAGAATGGAAGGATCCGGGAGGATCTCATCAATGTGTAGAAATATCTGATGGTATGTTGTAAAGATAATGGGACCAGGCTCTTTTCAGTGGCGCCTAGTGACAGGAGACGAGGCAATAGGCACAAACAGAAACACGGGAGGATCTGTCTGAAAATCAGGAAACGCTTTTTCACTTGGAGAGTGACCAAGCACTGGCACAGGTTGCCCAGAGAGGTTGTGGAGTCTCTCTCATTGGGGATATCCAAAAGCCATCTGGACATGAATGTGGACTCCTGCTTGAGCAGGAGGGTTGGATCTTCCTAATGAGTTCCATTAACAGCTTTTTAAAAGTGTCGAGGAATTCTCACTTTCCCTTTTTGGCTTCAAGTTCCAATGCTGGAACTCAAGAGAGAAATATGCAAGTGATACAATAGTAGTATGGGTGGGTAAAAAAGCAGCACACAAAGGACTCGGGAAAGCTATTCTGCACAGTTGTTTACTGTATTTATGGAGAGTGCTGTGTTTATGGTTTGTGGTCCTCTGTTAGACCTTATGATGTATTCTTCTTCTGGAAAGTTCAGATATATGTGTATTCTTATGTGATGAGGTTGTACAACTATTTGCCTGGCTAGCAGATTTCCTGGAGCCTGAGAGGCTGGCCACAGCTTGTTGCTCCAGGCAGAGTTCCTGGACAGAGTGGAAGGGAGGGGAAGGAATTAAACTGTGAAATGATTGGTGGAGGCTCTCCCTTTCTTCCTCACAGCCACCTAAAGGCCGCTGCAGGAGGATTGCAGGGGGTACATGGTGGCATGTTGTCAGCTGTCCTAGCTGTGTCCCTTCCCAACTTCTTGGGCATCCCCAGCCTATTCATTAGTGGAGTGGTGTGAGATGCAGAAAAGGCCTTAATACTGTGTAAGCACTGCTCAGCAATAACTGAAACATTCTTGTATTTTCAGCAGAAATCCAAATTATAGCCTCACATTAGCTACTATAGAGAAAATTAACTCTATCCCAGCCAAAACCAGCACATTTTCCACTCTTTATTCCGTACTATTTACATCATGTGTAGGTCCCACACTATCCAATACGTCCTCATTATCCACCACTCCCCTTCCCATCCTTTGATATAATACACAGATATCATTACCTTAGTCTATAGGCCACCCCTGTGCAATGTCCATAAAATGTCCACAAATGTCCACAAAATACCCGTTGAGTTCATTTCATCCATGACTTTGGGCTCCATCTGCTATGGTGGTCAGGCAGGATGGGAGATGTGGTTTTGTAGAGTTATTGGGCACCAAAGCCAGCTCAGGTTAAGTCACTGCTGTACCTACATTCCTTGTAATGCTTGTCCTCCATTGGCTACTGTGGTTCCTGGTAATGTAGTACCCCTAACACGCAACTCAGTTAATCAGTTACAACAATTTAAAGGCATTTCCATTACAGTCTTCACTTCTGGTTCCTTTGGACCAGACCATAGAGTTTAACATTGCGATGAACTTCTCCCCTTGCCCCTGCTCCTGCTTGGACTTATCCACAGATTGCTGTCCCTTAGGGGTGTAACCTGCTCCAAGAGGAGCCTTATCTATGAGCCACAGTTTCTTCAGGGGTATACCTGCTGTGGCACCGACTTATCCACAGCCACATTCACTCTGAGGTGCACCTGTTCTAGCTTGGCTTTATCCATGGGCCACAATGCCTTCAGAGATATACCTACTTCAGTGTGGCCTTACCCACAGCCACAGTCCCTTCAGAAGTAAACCTCCTCCAACATGGCTTTACCCATGTCCGCAGTCCCTCCAGGGTTGTACCTGCTCTGTCGTGAGCTTATCCATGGCCACATGCTTTGAGGTGCTCCAGCATGACCTCATGCACAGCCACTGATACTGCAAGGTGTACCTACTGCAGCATGGACTTATCCACAGCCACAGATGCTTTGAGATGTACCTTCTCCAGTGTGGACATATCCGTGGGCCACAATCCTTTCAGAGGTACACCTGCTGCAACACAGACATAACGAGGGCCACAGATACTTTCAGATGTGCTTGCTCTGTTGTGGACTAATCCATGACCACAAACGCTTCAGGATGTCCTGCTCCCACATAGACTTATCCACAGATCACAGTCCCTTCAAGTTGAGTTCACGCTGGAGTTCCAGCCTGTCCAGTGCAGCAGCATAGAAACAGCAGTGATGCTTTGGCCATCTGCCAGCCCAGGCACACCACCATTGCTGTAAACAAAACGTTCCCAGGCATAGCAGAGCAAGATGATGGACATGGTGACATGGACAGTGGGATAGAGTGCACCCTCAGCAAGTTCGCCGATGACACCAAGCTGTGTGGTGCTGTTGACACGCTGGAGGGGAGGGATGCCATCCAGAGGGACCTTGACAGGCTGGAGAGTTGTGCCCATGCCAACCTCATGCAGTTCAACCAGGCTAAGTGCAAGGTCCTGCACCTGGGTCATGGCAATCTGAGGCACAAATACAGGCTGGGTGGAGAATGGATGGAGGCCAGCCCTGAGGAGAGGGACTTGGGAGTGCTGATGGAGCAGGCAATGCGCCCTTGGCTTTTTCCCAAGTCCCTGCTGCCTGTGATTGGTAAGCGCTCAACCCGTCTTTATTATGATTTGTGAATTTTTAACCGTATTTTCTCCCAGTGGCCCACTGAGGAAGGGGAGTGAGAGAGCAGCTTGGTGCACATCTGGAAGCCACCCAACATGAACACACCACAGTGGCAAAGGCAGCTAATGGTATCCTGGAGGCACCAGGAGGTTTCCCAGCAGGCCAAGGAAGGTGAATCTTCCCCTCTGCTCAACACTGGTGACGCTACACCTGCAGTGTGCAGGTCTGGCTTACACGGTACAAGGGAGACACAGACGTACTTGGGAGAGTCCAGCAAAGGCCCATGAAGATGACAAAGGGGCTGGAACATCTCTCCTGTAAAAAAGGCTGTGAGAGCTGGGCCAGTTGATGCTGGAGAAACCAAAGCTGGCAGTGGATCTCATAAATGCACAGAAACACCTGAAGAGAGG
>JAAGAY010144371.1:32933-59014 GCA_011801015.1 Ardeotis arabs | reverse complement strand
TGTAATGTTCAGTTACTGTATTCCAGAAATAATAATTTCAAAAACAACTTGTACAATTCTGAGAAGCTGTACCACTAGCAAGAGAAAAGTCTGTAGTATATTCTAGACTTGAAGGCTATCTTTTCCTTGCAGGTTTGATGCATATAGTGTCATTGCCAACAGCAAGACCGTACTGCCTATACTATCTGTGGTCTCTTATAGTCACTTGTTCTGAGTCTTTAGAGTCTCTGTTCTAGCTACCTAGAACTCGTTCTGTGTAATAAAATGTTTGCCTGTGCTCATTTCCAGAACCAAAACAAACAAAAACCTATTTCAGTGTTGGCATTCTTGCTCTAGAAAAAAAGGTTTTCAGACTTCTACAGTTATTTCTGAAAGTTTGAATGTAATATTAAGTGACCTTCATTTCTCAAAAGAAGGAGCAGCTATTTCTGTGGCAAGTATTTGTGGTTGAAAGCACTTTGTCTTCAGTAGAAAAATGGATTGGTTGTAGATTACTGAATTTTATGTATTAAGATCACTTCCTTTTTTTTTTTTATTCTGGCTATTCCTTGCATAGTTTATATTTATTATTGCAGCAGTTTATTAGATGCAACCAACTTTAGTTTATTATTTTTTTACCAGGTGCCAGCTATTTTCACCAGATTGCTGATTTTTGTTATACTGCATTTAATACTTAAAATGCTTCTAAATAGCATTTTTTCATAGGTACTATATTAGCATCCAAGATGCATGGTATGGCACCCTTGACTTTAAGATTATTTTAAAGTTACTATTTCAAATGTACATTTTACAGCCATTTTATGAGGCCAGCCAGAATGGAAAAAGAGGAGAATTTATTATTTTGTCCTATTTTTCTAACAATTTAATTTAAAAAATCAACTCTCTTTTTAGATTATTGACTCACTATTAAGGCCCACATCCTTCATTGTACTCAGTGGACTTAAGATCGTTTAAATCTTCAGAAAGTTGTCTGTAATAATAGAAATGTCTGCTATTCTGACACAATGCATAACCATATGTTAGGTTCAAGCTATAGTGTTGTGGGTTGTTTTTTTATTATTTTCTTGAGAGAAAATTCTGTAGTTTCTCTACTGTGCTAAGCGTCCTACTTCAGGCAGGCGGGAGAGAGGAAGCAGGGGGAAAAATAGGGGAGTTATTTCCTAAAACTCTTTCGTTGTAAGTTATGCTCTCTTTCAAAGGCTTTGGCATTTGACTGAAAAAGTATTTTCCTTTTTAATAAATGCTCTGTAGATATCAAGGTAGCTCACAGACTGTGGTGTCATTTCTCTACAGTCATTCCGTTCGCTGTGGCCAGTCAACAAAAATTCATTGTTCTAATGTATGTGGAAATACTTTAAACTGTGGTAAGCACAGCTGTACTCAAGTGTGCCATGCAGGAAAATGTTCACCTTGCCAATTGACAGTGCAGCAAGGTAAGTCTTGGAATGCCTTATGTATATCCACTCCGTACTGCAAAAACAAGAGGGTGAAAAAAAACAAGAGGAGAGTGCTTTATTTTTACTTAACAAAAATCAAAATCTATCACTAGACTACTTAAAAAATGGAAAATGTGTCAGCATCACTATATATTTAAGTAAGAATATAAACATGACTAGAAAGAATCCTGCCAAGATGATTAGGCTTTTGGAGCATGTGCCCTGTTAGGACAGACTGGTGGTACTCTACTTCGTTAGCTTTAGAAGGCTGAGTAGTAGTCTTTCAATACCTAATAGGAGGTAGTCAAGAAGACAGAGACAGGCTGTGCATGGGTGGAGAACGAGAGACAATGAGTCTATGTTGAAATGTTATAACTAGCTGTAAGGAAAAACTCTTTTCTTGGAAACTTGGAGGTTCTCAAGACTCAGCTGAATGAAATACTGAGTAACATTGTCTGATCTCGTTGCTGACTCTGCTTTAAGTAGGAGCTTGAACTAGCTGATCCCCTGAGGACTCTTCTGACCTGAATTATCCTATGATCCTACTTAATCTTTTACTATAATTCTGAGACTTGATTAAACAGTATGTGGAAGAATTATAGGAACAGTACTTCGAAAGAGGTATAGAAAAGCACATTTCAACAAGCTACTCAGTTTCTGTTAAAATTTTCCAAACTTGGTCTTGAATGGAAATTAAACTGTCCAAGTATGTGTGCCAGTATAAAAATATATTTTTGCTAAACAGTTTATATGGAAAATTATAAGTTAATTTTTTTCAACTTTTAAGGTAATAATTAATTTGTGTACTACTTTAATAAGTAAGCTTTTTGTGCAGGTAGTACTTACCTTTTAGTTTTTATCTCCTTATCAAAACAATATAAAACAAGAATTCCAGGTTCTGCAGGACTGAGAAACCTCTATTGCTGAAATAAATCTAAAGAGCAACTTCATTATCCTTCTGAAAACTGTCTGTTAAAAGTTTTCACATTTTACCTTTTTATATTTGGTAGTACGGCACAGGTGTTCTGTCACTGATACTCTCTTGTGGTGTTTTCTGTGGAATATTGCTTTCTTTCAGTGTGTTACTGTGGAAGCAACTTTAAAGAAGTGTTGTGTGGGACAAAGGAAGAATTCTCTGATGGATTTGGAAATTTCTCATGTCAGAGTATATGTGGCAAGTAAGGTCACAGGCTTTTGAAAAGAAAAAGGTCATTTTATTCACACTCAATGATCATGATACTCTGAGATAATTACCTCTTCTTTTTCTTTGTTTTGTTTATTTTGGTTTTGTTTTTTTCCAGAAAATTAAATTGCGGGAGGCACAACTGTACACAGGTGTGCCATCCTCAGCCTTGCCAGCTCTGTCCACGACTTCCACAAGTAGTATATCGCTGTCCATGTGGTCAGACTCCTCTAAGCAAATTACTGGAACTAGGATGCGTCGAACGTAAAATATGCACAGATCCTATCCCGTCATGTGGAAAAACATGTGGCAAACCTCTTTCTTGTGGTAGCTATGGTAATTAGAACTTTCTGCATCAGAATATTCAAATTGTCTCATTGTTTTAAATAAAAAAGTCCTTAACTGTTTTATTTCAGGAAATAAATATTTGATTAATGATTTTGTGTTTTAACTGAAGTGAGAGTAAAAGCCATTGCAGAGCCTGCAGTCTGCCTGCTTGTTCATAATCAGGTATTTGTCTAGAAAGTGCTAACACTAGCTAGCCTTTTGAATTTTCTTTACATGCACCTTTCCTGTATTACTAGAGGAACAGAGCTGTAAGAATTTCCAGAGTAGTACGTACTGATGTCTTTTAAAAGCCCACCTAGATCTTTGACTGTCATGTGGAGACTGATAGAGATAAATGACTTTGTTCAGATGCCTCCAGTAAATACTCATTTCCTGCAGCTGTAAGAGGGTTATAAAGTAAAAAGCCACATTGGAAAGTTGGAGAAAGTTAAGTGCGGAAACAACTTGACACTGCAGTGAGTGCATTAGGTAACTGAAGTGTATTTAACTGTGGCATTGTGTGAAGCTGCTGTTTTACAGACCACATATTAAATCATTATTTGTTAGGCTTTAGAGAGGTGAGAGACCAATGCTATCAAGATGAGGGCTTCTTATTAATGAGTAATGATCCGTTCTGTCAGACCAAGGACAACAAGGAGAAGGGGAATGAGTGATTTAGCTTTTAGTTGAATTTCAGTTAACCTAGTAAGTGAAATATTAAGATATACATAGTAAGTCATTCTTTTGGGCTGAAAATGAATGAAAAATTACTTAAAGTTCCTGGAACCTGGGTAAGATAGTATCACACAAAATATTTTTTTTTAAATATATTAATGTAAAAAAACCTTAAAACATATCAATTTTCAGTGTTAGTTGTAGACCTAAAACTGTAGTCTATATTTGCATTAAAAAGTTGAAAATAGTGGCAAAATTTTATGCACATTTAACTAAAAATAGTTAATTTGTTTGGAAACCCGGCTGCATATAAGCTTAGTATCTTTGACCATTGATGCTCTTAATAAATATGATGTTCCAGGTCATGGATTTTATTTTTTTTGTTAATCTTTATATTTTCGTTTTGCCAGAGTTCATTCATACATGTGAAAGCCTTTGCCATGAAGGAGACTGTAGACCATGTTCTCACACATCAAACATTTATTGTAGATGTGGCTTCAAAAAAAAGGTGAGTGTATAAAGCTTGACTCTGGAAACAGGTGATCTTTGCTGTTTTTTAAATCTGGTGAAAAAGGAGCTGAAGTAGTTGAGGAAAAGAAGGCTGAGAAGTATAAGAGATGTTGTGTTCCTTAGTTGCAAGAACCTCCATTGTATACTAACTGCTAGATGCTAACCAGATTATACTGCAAAGTGCTAAAATAGGCTACTTACTGTGAAGGCAATTTTTTGAAGAATTTTTGCAGAGTTTACACAGAATCTTGTTTAGGCTCGCTCAAAGTCCTATATTATCCTAAAATATTTATATAGCACAAAAAATGGTAGTTTTACCAGAGTAATGTAAACTGAGAGAAGAAAGGTAGCCTAACATAAAAAGCTAACTAAAACTTTATAGTAATAGCGTGTAGATTTGATGTAGAATTTTTTTGAGAAAATATGAAGTTTTTACTGGTCCCCGTTCTTCGTGCATTTATATAGTGACCCAGCAGATTCTCCGTACTTGTTATGTAATAATTAGTATATCTTAAAATTATGCTACTTTCTGTAGTCATGAATTTGAAATCATTGGCTACCATCACAGGAGCCTTGATGACTTTTCTGACCTGTTTTTATATATATATATATATATGTCTATCTATAACTAGAGATGGCTTCTGAATATGTAAGTCTGTAAGTACATAGAAATGACTGAGACTTCGCTTAAGGTTGGAACAGTTTTCTCCTGCAAGTTTTCTGAAGGTAGTTATGGGGTAAAAGGCTTCAGATCATCTTTCATTTGAGGTCTGAAACAAAGTAGTGAGATTTGGATTTTAGTTTAAGCAGCTTCTCAGACACTGGAAAGTTGCTTCTTGAAAAAGTATAAGTGAACTATAGTGGTAATTTAGGTCATGAAAAGTGGGATGCTCAGAATGTAGAGTTGTGATGAGTGAAGGTTTAAATGTAGCTGATCAACAATGTTCTTCTTATCCATCACCTTTTATTTTCACGTTGAGGTCTTTAGGTAAAAAGATTTGACTTCGCTCTCTCTCTCTTTCTTTCTTTCTTTTCTTTTCTTTTTTTTTTTTTTTTTTTAAATCAAGTCAGACTTGCATTTTTGGGACACTTGGTCAAAGCACAAATTTATGTGCTCTGTCAATATCCTCTGGGAGAGGTCTTTTGGTTTCCCCCATGAAATTTTCTGGTTTCTTAGGGCATATGTGTTTCTGTCACTTCACAGCATCATCTGCTGAATTAAGTGGGGAATACAAAACTACTTTTTTTTTTTTTTTTTAATTGGTGTTGAATTTTTAAGGAAAAAGTGTTGTGTTAAAAATTTTGAGGATTTTTTTTTTCCAGCTTTTATTTCACTTTTGTATATAGAAGTGTTATACACATGAAAAATGAGTGCTGCTTCTTTCTGTATCCTGTAACTAGGTGTTTTCTGGATAAGTAAGTTGCAGTTGTTTCATCTTTTTTAATCTAATGGCTCCCTGTTTGTTTCCTAGGAAGTCCCGTGTGCTCTCCTCAGAAATAAAGGTACAATCTTACGATACATATATAATGTGGAATCGTTTTAAAAATAGTACGCAGCTCATATTAATTTTAAGTTTCATTGACAAAGTTGGCAAGCATCTGATCAGTACTACTTCTTTTATCCATACTTCTATGCCAAGTGGGTCATTTGTTGAGGTGCTGCTACTTTTGGGAAGAGGTTTGAAAAAAAACTCTTTCATTTCTAGCCATCTCTTGCATAAGGAAAGACTTCTTCAGCATTTGATCTTGAAGATTCCAGACAAGCTATCTATTTCAATATGAACAGTTTCTTATACCACCAGCTATATTCAATAGGTTGCCCCTTGCCAGCATCCTGCGTATCTTTGGGTCAACTTGCATAGCTCAGATGCAAAGTAATGCTTTTGCTCTGCTCTTGTCCAAGTTCCTGGGGAAATACGAGCTTTGATTCTGCTTCACGGTTGTTTGCCACTGGTCTTTGCATCTGAGCTTGGCAGAGAGTTCCCGTTTGGCACTTCTTGGTATTCTGGATGTAGCATCTCAAAATTCACCTCAGTGAAATGTTTACTTGATGGATGCCTGTCATACTGAGGTCTTTATTTACAAGGTACATAAGTTAGTAGGATGCATATTGCCTAATTTGAGCTTTTGTCTATGAAGACACTGCTCTTCAGAATCCAGAAGTGAATGCTTTTGTTACCTGTGGATAATAAGGGTGTTGTTAGCACTAGCTTCATGAGCATATCACCAGTAGTTTTATTTAGCTGAGTTTTATTGCCTTACCAATTTGAGCAGTCTTAAACTGGATGTTTGTGGTATTCCAGTGTATCAGGATATCCTGTTTTCTGTGTTCTGTTGTGCAGAATTTATGATGAAATGTGGAATAAACTAGTTGCATGTATTCTGCTCTCCAAAAACCTTTTGAACAAGGTTTTGTTTAAAGGAAGCCAAGTGTTCACGTGGGGAATTAATGTGGAAGAGCAAGTAATTTAAAAGTTTGCTTGCTGGCTTCCTCTGTATTAGTCTATTCTAGACCATGCTCTGCAACAGCCTTAGCATAATATTGTGATCACAGTTTTTGTTCTCAGCATAAGCAAAGACCTAGAAGTTATTACTGTTTGGGGGGGGATTTTTTTTTTTTAATAGCTGCTATTACATTCATGTGTGACAAGCGATGCAACAAGAAAAGATCATGTGGACGACACAAGTGTAATGAAGTTTGCTGTGTGGTAAGTTTATGTGTAGTTTTATAAAATTGTTAATTGTGATGTGCGTTTGGTTTTGACTGTGATGTTAAGAGACTTTTTTACTTTGTATCTTTCCATTTTTATGCATCTTTGTTCTCTATTTGCAGTATTGGTCATGCTCAAGAAGTCTGTGTGTGTGCATATATTTTGCAGCATTTGTTTTATGGATATCATTATAAATGTAAAACCACATTCTGGTCTAAATGCAATTAAATCAGTGTAAAGATGTTTTTTGTTAATGCAGTGATTCCAGAAAGAATGGGAGGGGAAGGATATTACTTCATACGAGAAACATAAGCTATGATATAGCTATGTCTGCAACGGAGATCTTAACAGAATCTGCTTTAAAAATTACATATCTGTACAGTGATGGGAAAAACTGTATAGATCAGGCCTAAGCTACTTATTGCACTATACGGTTTTGTCAATTAGTAGACTGTGACCTCACAGAGGAAAATAAACCAATGGGTTTTATAGTTTAATTCTGCTTTTCTTTTTTGCCTTCCCCTAGGACACAGAACATAAGTGTTCTTTGGTTTGTGGTCGTAAACTCAACTGTGGGCTTCACAGATGTGAAGAACCCTGTCATCGGGGCAGTTGTCAAACGTGCTGGCAAACAAGTGAGTTACGTGCAAGTGTACATTATTTCTTACCTATTACAGAAATGTATTCACTTAACTGGTTGGAGTTGGACAGAGAATGTGATCCAAATTGACCAGAACCTGAAGAATATGCAGTTGATTTTATTGTATGTTTTATCATGAAAGAGAAAGTTATTTTATTTTAGATGAGTTTACTAAGTGTTGGATTTTAGTAGTTAAAATTGAATTACAGTGAAATACATTCAGTTAAGTATGTTGATCCAGCAATTTAAAAAATTTGAGGAATCATGCAAGGAAAAAAGTTACTAAGTTAAAAAATATTTTCTAAGTTAAGGAAACTCTTGTTTAACAATGTAATTTCTGTTAAATATATTGAAGTATGTAGCAGAACTTGCTTAGAATTCAAACTTTTGTAACTTGGTACGCTACTGATCTTTCTCTGGACAAGACCATCTGAAGAAATAAGAGAAAAAAATTAGTACTGAATTGCTAGAAAATTAGTACTGAATTGCTAGAAATACATTGACAGCCAGCAGGTATTAATTTTCTTAGAATTGCGAACTATTTGAAGATTGAAGCTGGTATAATAGCTTTAGACAGGTATGTACTCTATTAAAAGCTGTGCCAGTTGAATGTACTAGTTTTCTACAACTGCTTTTTACCACTTGATGTAGGGGAACCATATGTTAATTATTTTGCACCATTATAATAGGTAGACAATACTGAAATTTCTGATTTTGGCCTGAAGTAGACAGCAGAATGCTTCAATGTTTCCTTCTGCTAGCAGGAGCTTTAGTTGATCTTCATATATGATAGCAGTTTGATTTCTTCTTCCTCCCTCCACCCCCCCAATCTCATATTTTGATGTAGGTTTCCCCTTTCATTATATAGATGTAGCTAGAAATCACAGAAATTATAAGCTATTTATTAAAAGCAATTTTTGAAAGTTGGGCAGAAAAAGCCCTTAATGAATTCTTCAGCTAGTATCTATCCTTACATTCAGTGTTTGCTTAAGAAGTTTGTAAGTTTCTTTAAGCCCATCATTGTTGAGTCTTAGAGTTGCAAATTCTAGGTTTATTTTTGCATCTGCTGTAATCTGCAATAAAACTGTGAGGGGAGAGTGTTTCTAGAATGTAATATAAATACTCGCCTGTAGTTCCTGTTCAGCTTTCATCAAATACTGTCTTTTGTCTCCATTTTTATGGAGACCAACTTTTCATGGAAACGTCCTGGGAAAGAGAAGGTACTAGAGCCTCTAAACCTCACTGTGGTTGAAATAGCATTGTAGTCTGTCTTAATAGCCTATGAATATGATGTGCTGGCTGTACATCTCTTTTTAAAAAAAAAAAAAAGTTTCTATGTCCAAACGCTTCTCTTGACAAAGGAAAATAGTAATTTCAGTGTCTCAGAGGTCCTGTCAGTAACTTCTGGTCTAGTTGAGTCAGAATGCACAGATTTTTCTGAGCAGTTGTTTTTCTTCTCTGGATTTCATGGATTTGATCTTTGACATCATTAAACTTCTCCACATTGCTGCAATTTTTTTGAGGATTGTATTTCACTCTCAGACCTATGATTCAGATGGCCTGTCTTAGCCTGTAGAGACCTAAGGATTGCCTCCCCTGTAAATTGTTCCATTGTTGGATGTGATGCAATTGAGAGGTCAAGCTTCACCCCTGAAATTTTGCAGTGAGGCACTTTTCTGAGCACAGTAAAAGCAGCTACCTACTCAAGGAATGCAATAGTTTTGATCATTTGGCTTAAACCTTTGTGTCCCTGAAGTCTCCCATTTTTAATCTGTCCAGAGGTAAATCAGCTAAGCAATATCTTCAAAGATTTCTTACCTGCTTTCTCTGGATACTGCTAGTTGATATTTCAGAGGCATACATTGTGTATTTCTGACCCTGAAGCTGATAGGGAGTGCTTCTCAACACTTAAGTAGTCCATGCTTGGCACTGATCCATCTGTCTAGCCACCACTTTGCAGTTGGGCTGCATCAGACATGATATCATGTGCCATGGCATGGTCAGCTGCAAGCACTTGCTGCTCATTAGATTGGACTTCTTGCCCCTGCCTCCATCTCCACTACTGGTTTTGCTGGCAATGGTGAGGGCTGGCATCAAGATGCAATGCCAGGGTGCATCTACACCTCTGTGATTCTCTGCACTTCCCAGGTACTTTACCTTTCCAGTTTAATTTCCTCAGTGCTGAGAGGTGAGGCCCCTTTCTATGCCAGGGTCTATTTATACATACCCACTCTACTTCAAGGCAGCAATATACCTCCTGGGTAGGATAAATTATGTCAGAATTAGGCAGTTTTTTGTTTTGTTTTGTTTTTTAAAGTTATCATATGTATTTCTACTCTTTGGATCCGACCACTCTGCACTCCTTCCCCGTTATCCTGGTTAGTGTTGGTTAAGGAACCTTCATTATAGTTGAAATTCTTCACCTATCCATTCTCATCAGTAGCAAGCAGCCAGTGTAGCTGTCTAACACTGAAGTCTTCAAGGACTTTGGTCTCTGGTCTTTAATTTTCCTGAACTAAGGAAGATTTATGGCTTTGAAGCCTGGAGGATTATAGGTTGTTTCAAGACCTCTTGTGGGGGACAACTGAAGCCCTACTCTTTCCCATGCTTGCTTTCCACAGAAAATGCATGGATGTTCTGAAACTTGTCTGCTTTTTCTGCTTCTTCTTTCTACATCTTCCTTCTAAGTCTTCAACGTTTTGTTCTCCCTAGCATTCTTGTTTGCTGGAATTTATTGTAACTGAGCCTCCTTAGACAGAAATTATGACCCTTTTTACTAACTGCTGCACTCTAAGATACATAGGAACTTGCTTGAGATGTAACTGACTGAACAGACCATAAAAAACAACCAGACATGAGAAATTTCTCAGCATTTAAAACAAACAAAGAAAAAAAAAACCAACAAGAAAAACAAACAGTGAAAAGCTGACAGAAGTTCCAGAGAGTGCCATGAGGAATGGATGGATTTCACAGATGTTCAGGGTGAGACATGAGTGAGAGTCACAGATAATTGGAGGAGGGAGGTATTTAGAACCTTTTAGGGAGTGAAATATTGCAAGGCCAAAGGAACTAAGGTAATTGTGTGATGCTGGGATGATCCAGCCCTCTGATCATCTTCATGGCCCTCCTCTGTGCTCACTCCAACAAGTTCATGTTGTTCTTATGTTGGGGGCTCCAGCTGGATGCAGTACTCCAGGTGGGTCTCATCAGAGCAGAATAGAGGGGCAGAATCACCTCCCTCCACCTGCTGGCCACGCTTCTTTTGATGCAGCCCAGGATGTGGTTGGCTTTCTGGGCTGCAAGCACACATTGTCAGCTCCTGATGAGCTTCTCGTCCAACAGCACTCCCAAGTCCTTCTCCTCAGGGCTGTTTGCAGTCCATTCTCTGCCCAGCATGTATTTGTACTTGAGATTGCCCCAACCCATGTGCAGGACCTTGCACTTGG
Organism: Ardeotis arabs; assembly: GCA_011801015.1. Lineage (NCBI taxonomy): Eukaryota > Metazoa > Chordata > Aves > Otidiformes > Otididae > Ardeotis > Ardeotis arabs. The sequence goes on along the minus strand of JAAGAY010144371.1, from coordinate 48,086 downwards.
CCTGGTTGAACTTCATAAGGTTTGCCAGGGGCCCCCCTCTCCAGCCTTCTGGATGGCATCCCTCCCCTCTAGCGTGTCGACCATACCACACAGCTTGGTGTCATCAGTGAACTTGCTGAGGGAGCACTCTATCCCACTGTCCATGTCGCCAACAAAGATGTTGAACAGGGCTGGTCCCAATACTGACTGCTGAGGAGCACCACTCGTCACAAGTCTCCACTTGGACATTGAGCCATAGGCCACCACTCTGAGTGTGACCATCCAGCCAATTCCTTATCCACTGAGTGGTCCATCCATCAAATCCATATCTCTCCAGTTTAGAGAGAAGGATGTCATGTGGGGCAGTGTCAAATGCTTTGCACAGGCCCAGGGAGATGACGTCAGTTGGTCATCCCTTATCCACCGATGCTGTAATGCTGTCATAGAAGGCTACCAAAGTGGTCAGGCATGATCTGCCCTTAGTGAAGCCATGTTGGCTGTCACCAGCCACCTCCTTGTTTTCCATGTGCCTTAGTGTGGTTTCCAGGAGAATCTGTTCTATGACCTTGCCAGGCACAGAGGTGAGGCTGACTGACCTGTAGTCTTCCTTGTTTCCCTTTTTAAAAATGAGGATTATGTTACCCGTCTTCCAGTCATCAGGGACCTCACCAGACTGCCACAACTTCTCAACTATGATGGACAGCGTCTTGGCAACTTCATCCACCAGTTCTATCAGGACCTGCAGATGCATCTCATTGAGTCCCATGGACTTGTGCACCTTCAGGTTCCTTAGATGGTCCCAAACCTGCTCTTCTGCTACAGCGGGCAGTTCTTCATTCTCCCAGTCCCTGCTTTTGCCCTTTGTTTTTTGGGTGATGTGGCCAGAGCCCTTATCAGTGAAAACTGAGGCAAAAAAGTCATTGAATATCTCAGTCTTCTCCATGTCCCAGGTAACCAGGTCTCCCATTTCCTTCTGGAGAGGGCCCACATTCTTCCTGGTCTTCCTTAATATATATCTGTAATAATAATTATAGAATAAGATTTACTGGCTTTCAGTGTAAGCTCATTCTCTGTTCTGTGTGTGCCCTGTTTTTCTAAGGATTTTTCTGTTTGAATTGTAGTTTGCATTCCAGTCAGTCTCCGTCACAGTTTCTTTTTAGTCTGAAGACTAGCAGTGAACTAGTATTAATTTTTGTGCAGTGTTAAGTTTCAGTTAGGATGATGTATGTAGGTATTTCTATTCCTTTGTTTATTTTATGACTGAGAACTGGAATCTTGTGATAAGAGTTTGAAATCTGTTTCCCAAATGTGGAAGGAAAAAAAAAAGAAGAAGAAGAAGAAAATGTGTATTACCTGAGACAGAGAACTTCCAAAATGTACAAAGTTGGCTTTAAAGTATTTGGACAGGTTCATAAGCTACTTATAAGAATCCATATAATACTAAATGACATAAGGAAGTATATAGAAGAAATTACAGGAAGAAGTCTACAGTCTGGCAACCTTTTGGTAATTTTCTCTGGAATCTTCCCATTACCATGTACAGGGCTTGGCAAGTGGACAAAATCTAATTACTGGTCTGAAAAAGCGATGATGGGGGGAAGTTTGGAGCACAAGATTTGAATGATCTGCTTTCTAGAAGGGAATTCAAGAGTTATCTCCCTGTTTTTAAGTCAAGGACAGAACAGCAACAGCTTACAACTTGCTGTGAGCATTTCTTGCTCCAGTTCAAAATGTTACAGTCAAAGAACCACTCTGTAAAAGCAAGCATAATTCCTAATGAAGTGATCATAGTCCACTTTTCTTGTGGGAGCCACGAAAGCTAATAAATTCACTACAGTGGTGCTTAATATCATAAAATGAAGCTGGAGTAAAACATTTGCATGTTATTTAAAGGTTTTTCAAGGTGGAGAAGTGCAAATGCATGTAGCCATTGGGATGTATTTGACTGTTTTTCAGGTTTTGATGAGTTAACTTGTTATTGTGGTGAATCCGTGATTTATCCCCCTGTTCCCTGTGGCACTCAACCACCAGAGTGTAAAAAGACATGCACCAGGCCACATGAATGTGATCATCCAGGTAAGTCAGACCATTCAGTTTGGCTTGGGTTTTTTGTTTTGCTTTTAATCAAAATGTAGAAAAGTGCATATAGATCTGTTTGAAAATATATTTGCTTTTTTGTTAGATGCTTTTTCACTAGTTGTGAATATTTCCAAAAGTCTACACTGAAAAGCCACCCCACTGAAAACTTGCCATGAATATTAGTAGTGGTACTTCTGACTGGTAAAAGCATTGATTTTTTTTTTTTTTTTTTCTCATCATTTTTGTTAGTCACAGCACATTAAATGCTGTATTCCAAAGATTAAATGCTCTGTTGAAGCAGTTTCATAGTATAACCCTGATCAGAAGTTAAAAAATTCTCTGTTTAATTTAGAAAATACGGAAGAATATTCACCTAAAAACCTGCTACCATAATTTTAAGAGTACTTTAAAGAACAGATTATCCTTGCATAAAACATCATACTTCCCATAAATTGTGTAGTTCGGAAATGCAAACTCATGTTTAATAGTCTTTACTGTTAATGTATGTAGTAATATACTACATATATACATATATGCAATATATATTAATAGTCTTTAATGCATTTGACTGAAGCATGCTAATAAGACTGTGCTGGCTTTTATATTTCTGTGACTGCAGTGTACCATTCATGTCATAGTGAGGAGAAATGTCCACCCTGTACCTATCTCACTCAGAAATGGTGTATGGGCAAGCATGAAGTAAGTCTGGACACTTAATTTTTTGAATAATAGATAATGTTCTAGGACTGTAGGCTTAGATTTCTGTGGCCTTTTTGGAATGGAATATGTTACTGGATTTCGAGTTTAATGTGATTTAATTATAAAAGTATATATTTTATGCCATATGCATTCAGAAGAACTACTATATTGGACTATGATATAAAGAAAAACTCAATCTTTGTCCTAAGATATTTTAGTATTACAATTTCTGCATGGACAGTGCCAAATGAAGGTGTAAACAGCAAAAGTACTTTGACATTTGCATTTATAACTTTTAATTTTTAGTTGTCATCTTTTTCCTCCCCTCTTCCAGCTGCGAAGTAATATTCCTTGTCATCTCACTGACATTTCTTGTGGACTTCGCTGCAATCAAATGTTAAAATGTGGAATGCACAAATGTAAAAGAATCTGTCACAAAGGAGAATGTCTTATAGATGAAGAGTGTAAACAGCCGTGTACTATTCCAAGGCTATATTGTGATCATCCCTGTATGGCTCCATGTCATCCTTCTTCACCCTGCCCAACAATATCCTGCTGTGCAAAGGTTAGATACCCAAAGAAAATTCACTGCAAATTCACAGGTGAATTATATGGTTTGATTATCAGTTGATAACAGTTGTGACAAAAACTGACATGTTTGTATATTGATAGCATGACATTTTTTCTGTAAACTTATAACATTGAAATTTTAAAAAACTATTCCTCACTTTTAATTAGCCACTATTCCAGTAAAATGAGACTTTTAAAAGGAATAAATTTACCTCACTCACACTGCCCTCTTGTGTGATACAACAGGTTGATCTTCAATGTGAATGTGGAAGAAGAAAGGAGAGTATGATTTGCTCAGAGGCATCTAATACGTATCAAAGGTTTGTACTGTAATAATGCTTTTAATTCCTTACTGGACTGACTTCTTTGCAGTTTGATTAAATTGCAGACTTGACTACATGTATTTAATTCACAAGCTTTTTCACACTACTTCTGTACTTTCATGTGCAGTTTTTTGTTTGTTTGGTTTGGTTTTTGGTTTTTTTTTCTGTTGTTTCCCTGAGCTTTCATACAGCCATGCTGTACTAGAACACATTCCTCTTCTCAGTGCTGTTAGTCTAACTATGGTGGTGTGTCAAAGCTTCATTCTGTGGAACTCTGCTCTACCCACATGGAGCAATTAGGTAGAGAATAATTGGGCAGGTGCAGATTTGGGCTCCTGAATGTAGGTGATTGCATATGGCAGTCCATGTGTAAGTTGTTGTCTAAGTTTCCCTTAATGTTTGATGGAACCTAGCCCATACAGATGATGGAAGCAAGAGTGATTTAAAGGAATTCTGAAATAGCTAAATTTAGGCAGGAGAGCTTTGGCATCTAAGTCTTGATTCTTAATATGCATACTGATTTGTACCCAGCTCTGTTTATTGTGATAGATTTGTCTCCTATTTGTAAACCTATTTCTCTTTCTTACAAGAGAGGGAAAGGAGAGGGCAAGAAAAAGAATAATAGTAGGGCTTTAGAACTTTTGAAATTAAAATAGCAAAACAGTAATAATAATATTAATAAATCTTACTCTGATGCTGTGATTGAGAGGGAGTACAAAAATTAATCTAGAGAGCTGGTATGGAACCAGAGTTCTGCTCTACATCCCAGATGATATGAGAGGAAGGTCACAGATTCTTCCTGTCTTTCAAAGAAAGCTTCCTAATGATTGTTTTATTTGGAACTGCTCTGTGAGGGCCCAGTACTAGCCCAGCTTAGGAAAGGCTGCTTTGTTCCTGTTGAAAACTGCCCAGATTCAAATTCTGACAGAAGGTGGCTTAGCATCTACGTAATAGGTGCTTAATACTACCTAATGAGAATAAAATTGTGCTACTCAGAAACAGTTAAAAACAATTGTAGTCAATATTAAGTTGAATACAGGATAGACTTACAGGAGTGGTGCTCATTTTTTTTTCTTTTTTAGAGAAAAAGGTGTTGGGTTTGGGTTTTTTTTTGTTAGGATCTATCTTACTATGAATACAAATCAGAAAACTGACTCAGCTTTGAAATGTCAGTTTAAATTGACACATGCTTGTCATTAATGATAAGCTGGGAAGGTAACATAATTACAAGTCCACATTTTTGAAGGCTGTTATTTCTCCAGTGTTTCTGTAGCTCAGGCACTGCAGAAGTATTCATACAAGGGAAGTGGTTCTTTGAAGTCAATGAGAGTCCCTGCATGCATAAACTGAACACATACGTATTTATTTATCTAATTAGAGCCCAAGTCAAGAGGAAGAGAAAAAGAACAATCGGTTTAAAGCAAGTGTTTGTATCTGTTTGTTCAGATGTGTTTATATATGTTTACAAATTACTCTTGGCCCATGTAATATTAACAGCATCATTTAATGCCAGCTAAGTTTGTATGATAACTCAAACTGTTCACATTGCTGACAGATTAAAATATTCTGATTTTGTGGTAGTCAGGTTTTGCTTTTTTCCCACTATCTGCATACTTGGGAGGAAAAAAAAAAAACCACACAAACACAACAAAGTAACTTGTAGTAGTACTGTGGGAAGGTCAGCAAGTTAATGGGTTTTCTCAAAAACGTTTCAGGAGTGATGAAACAGCTTTGTGCTTTGTCAATGAATGTCAGCCCATGGGAACAGGAAAGGGAGTGTGCTGATACATCTGTACACATGATACAAATGATTATGGCATGTAATAGCCCGTTACCTAGACTTTGTCACCACCTGATAAATATAAAATTGATAGTTCCTCTCAGTTCTTTTTGGTTTTATATATATGATTATCCTCCTTCCTGATAGATGATTAGTTCTCTGAATGTGATGCAAAACATAGAAACAAACATATTCTTTTATCTGAATTTAACAGAAAAGATGGTTCAGAGGAGAGAATGTTCCATTTTCAGGCTTTTGTTTGGTAGTGATATGGGGTATTTCACTAAAAAATTGCTGTATATTTTAGTTATAGGAATTTTAGCAAGAAAATCAGGCTGGAAGGCTTATTATTGAAGGAAATTATTAAGAACTTAAGGAAAATGGTAACAGTCTCAGTAGGCATTTTGCTCTTTCCGTATGGCTTGTATCATCTACATCTTGTAAGCAAATTTCTAAGTACTTCATAAATTCACTTTACAGGTTTTAGTTGCAGAGAGTTAAGAAAGAATCACAGAAAAGTTAAAAAGGCAATTAAAGCTGTATGGTCAACTGTAGTTTGAATATTAAGCGGGTGAGAGAAAAAAAAGAGTATTTTCATTACCTGGTTTACACATGCTTAGAACTGATGCTTTGAAAAATTCCCTGAAGAAGCATGTCCATTTGTTAGTCTTGCTTCTAGTTGCTTAAGGGAGATGAGAGAGAGTAACCTTAATTTATGTAGCTGCATTAGCCTCCTGAAACTAGGTGCTGTGGAGCAAGAGTTCCATTCTGTAATCTGATGAGGAAGTGGTCAGTCTGTCTTACTTCTTCCACCTAGAGGTTTAAATCTGCAGCTTGATACACCTTTTCAAAGGTTTGTGTGTTGCCTCAAATGAAATCTAATTCTGCTCTTTTTCAGAATAGCTGCTATATCTATAGCCACTAAGTTAACAGATCTACAGCTTGGAGATTCAGTGGAAATCAGTAGGCTTATTACGAAAAAAGAAATGAAGCAGGCCAGGTAAGGAGATATGTGTAGAAACGTATTTGAAACCCTTGTGTGTACCTGAAACATAGGCGATGTGGAAATTACATAATATTGTGAGCAAAATCCCAGCTAAAATAAGACAACTGTAAATAGCCTGACACTACTGTAACAAATACTGCTAAAAGAGTATTTTGCAATTCCTTAGCAGTTCATGTTTTGCTTTCATGTAGAATGAGTTCTCCTGTAGAATCATTGACTGGTTTGTTGTTATAATTATATATGGAACAATATAATTGTGGTTTCAGAGTTTCTTTCTACCCTGCAAACTTCTTAGAGTAGTTCTGGATTTTTTTCAGATTTCCAGACAGTATAACTTTTTGCTATTATCTTCTGTTTCAGTCTTCAGCTTTACTTCCTGGATGATTCGTAGGGCACATTTTCCCCTAGTCGTCATCTTACTATTTATAATATTTTCCTATTATGCATTTTAGGTTTCTTACATTTGTATCTAAATTTGATTGGCACTTCTGTGTTCTTATGCTGACTGGCACTGCAAATCTGCTTTTAAGTCACAAAAACACTTGTGGCTTAAATTTGGTGATTTTTCAGTTCTTCCTGATGTTCCTCAGGATTCCTATTGGAATAGCTTGTCTTTTAGATTTCTTTAAGAAATCGTCATGTTTCTCTGACATCCTCCCGTCAGCTCTTACTTGTGAATTTGATTATGACAGAGTTAGTCTGTTACGTCTGTTAAAAATCTAATACTTCTATATATTGTGTAAAGTCAAAATAGTGACATTTCCAATATAGTTACTTCATGACTTCCTGTATCAAAAGCTAATACTAGCATACTTCAAGAAGTTTTGCTAGTAATTCTGTTCTGTTGATTTATTTGATGTCTATGAAATTGGAGCACATATTACCAAGTTCTTTTGGATATTTTTCTGTAGTGAAATAATTTTAGCTTTGAATGTATGGGCAAGATGAACTAACAGCAGAAAAGACACATGGGAGCACCTACACATCCCAATCTCCAGCTTCGTTCTAGTTGGGCCAGTGTAATACTTCAGAAGAAGGGGAGGGGAGAAACAAGGTGAAAGAAGGAGAGCTGTACTGATTCCCGTATGTGACTTTAAAGAGCGTAATATTAGTACTGTATAAGCATGGTATAAGAAAGACACAAATAGGAAAAAGTAATTGAGTTTTTTAGCCTATCGTGTTTCTTTCAATTAATTGAATACTCAAAAATGTACAGTACAAGCATTAATATTTGTCTTTAAAATTACCGTAATCTCTGCTTTACCCAGATTGAGCCTCCACTGCTTTGTTCCTATTTGTATCACAATGCCAACCAGATACAAGTACACTCAATAATATGAGGCCAACTTCAACTTCTCCAAAAGAAGTCACTGTTTAAAGAAAGCAACCATTTGGCAGTGCTAGAACTCTGAGGGGAGGAAGGATGGGGGTATGGGGTGGTAGAAGAAGGGGGAATGACTTTTTCAGCTACTGAAGCTGCGAGTCTGTCGTCACAGCTGTATACTTGCCAGGAGAGCAAATAAGACACCAGTGTCTCTGTTGGTGTCCCGGCCTTTGCAATGGGTAATGTAAATTGTTGTAGTCACTGCCACACATCTTTCTGTGTGCGCAGACTTATACTGCCCTTTCCTTGAATAGTTGAAGTTACCAAATACGACTTTTCTTTGTGCAGATCTTTTTCCTAATGTGATATCTGAACTGTGGCAAGTAGCCTTTATTCAAAGACAGTCAGAGGAAGTATTGTCCCTTCTCCACTCTTTTCATCTTCAAATACTGGGGCAGGGAGGGGAGCGGGGAGAGATGGTGGCACATACAATATTTATTTTGAAATTTTATAGGTTACTGTCAAACTCCAGTATTTTCAAAGTAACTTAAAAATCTACTTGATTAATTTACAATAGCAGAATACTTTATGCAAACTCTGCAGAAATTTCCTTTCTTTATTTCTCTCTCTGGTTCTGTCTGTAGACATTTTATGCTTTAGTTTGGTTTCCTTATTAAGGTTTGGGGATTTTTTTTGTGACAAATTTGATCAGTCTTGGAGTAGCTTCTCTAAATTGGCTACATTCCTCTTCTAGAGGAGGAGAAAATGATTCTTCAAGCAAATGACTTTAAACAGTACCAGGTTGATTTTGGAGTGCCAGTGTGTTAGCTTTCTTCTGCCTCCTTTGAGAAACCCACTAGAAGTTCTGGATCCTATAGCTGTGTGGCTCCAAACATAATATATGCCACTGAATGAACCAGTTTCCCCTGTAGGAACTATTTGTTTGAAATCAAGGAACTATTATCAACAGAATCAATTCACTTACACAAACTAAGGGGCAGAAGTTTGTAACTGCCACAGTGAAATTCTGGAGAACTCTTGATCCTTTTCTGACATTTTAATCCCTTGAAATAAAATCATAAAATACCTTTCAAAGATGAGACAGAAAACTGAAATTTGTAACCCTACTGACACTAGAAGCTATGGGCTTGGTGTATCATAATTCTCCATATGCATTGCTAACTTTCCTGGTTTTCCTGGTTGGTAGTGTTTTCTGATGCATAGGAGTAAGTGACCTTGTCACATGTTCCTTTGCTAATTTTTCATGCTTCCTAGCATCCCCATCAATGCTGATAGCAACTGCTATCACAAATGATCTAATTTACCAATATATTAACGTTTAATTCATAAGCTGTTGTTCTCAGCTTCTAGAAGACTTTGGTAGTTGCTGCTTCTGTTCAAGAACTGGAGAAGGGCTTGTGTGCTCAAAGATCTTCAGTTGTTGTTTGTTTTTAGCTGTATTATCTGATCTAATACAATAAACTATTCTTACACACTCTTCTTAGTCCTTTAGGCTGTGGCAATGACACCAACAAAGCTACAGTTCAAAAAGTATGAGTAACAGCAGTGATTCTAATTGTCGTGTCTTTCATAATTCAGGTTGCAATGTGATGAAGAATGCTTAGCTCTTCAGAGGAACAGGTGGGCAATGAACTTGCTTGTTTTTTTTCAGTAGTAGTACAGATTCAGAAAGTTAATGCTACAGGGAATAACATTTGTTCCTGCATGCCCTAGAGAGCTGATAAATTTGGAGATGTTTTAAACTAAAAGAGAGTAGATTTAGACTAGATATAAGGAAGAAATTTTTTTATGATGAAGTGCTGGAACAGGTTGACCAGAGAGGTGGTGGCTGCCCTATCCCTGGAGACGTTCAAGGTCAGGCTGGATGGGGCTCTGAGCAACCTCATGTAGTTGGAGATGTCCCTGCTTCTTGCAGGGGGGTTGGACTAGATGACGTTTGAAGGTCCCTTCCAACCCTAACCGTTCTATGATTCTGTGATCTATATTGAGTGATTTGAGATCTTACTCTGAAATTAGTAGTTTCAAATATACAGACTGTATCTTTTGCAAGCTGTTCATCTTTATTAGTAACCCATGTCTTTACTCTTCAATGGCATGTTTGGTAGACTGAGGGGATTTACGTGTTTATTTCTTTTGGTTGTGTTTTTTTTATGTTTTGTTTTTTCCCTCCTACCCTCAAATTTAGGCGTCTTGCTGAGGCTCTTGAAATAGATGATAACTCAGATCCTTTTAACATCCGTTCTTCTGGACCAAAGTACAGTGACCTTTTAAAAGAAGATGCAAGGTATGTGTTCTAATGATGTCAGGTGTCATAGGTAAACAGTGTTGAGAGCAAGGTGGGAAATGCAGAATAGTTCTGTTTACTCTTGTAAAAAATGCTACATATTTACTCTTCTTTCCAGCCATGGCAATAGGCGATAATTGAGGCAAAGGAGGTGATGTGCACTTCTCAAGACCTCCAAAATGAAAACCTGAAGACTAAAAAGTGCCTGATGAGTTGCTTTGTTCTGTAACAGGACCAGATTTAGAATGGGAACATAATTTTCCCCCATTCTTCTCACTATGAATCAGTACCTCATATCTCCACTGCTTTCATGTACAACCAACCCCCATTTCAGTGCTCCTTGTATACTTTTCAAGACAAAAGTGATAGCCAAGTAATGAAATACGCTTTTGTAGCCTGACATTATTTCCCTCCACCAATCTCATTTATTTTTTTGCCTTACAGCCTATATTTTAAAAATAAATAAATTTAATAAAACACTTCATTGATGCAGAGCTAAGCTTATGCTAGTGCTGACCACAAAGAGGGCTGCTATAGTAAAACATCTGAAAATGAGGCAATAGAAAGTCAAGGTAATATCAAAAGCATCACACTAATAAACACTATGCAATCTGGAATGACAAGGAGAGATCAGACACATTTTCAAAAAGATACTTAAATTGTATCATCTAAGAAGTTTTTACTCTTGTGTGTGTGTTTGTAGGTATGACGTTACTTACCGGCTCTGAGTTTTTAGAACAGCTGGATCTGTTTTGCTCTTGCTTCATACGCTAATGATACATAAATTTCATATTTTTGTGAGGATATTTTCTACTTGAAAACCCTTTATTTAACTTGCTGGTGCACTGAGATAAGAGAAAATTGTACATAGATAGCCACACAGTGTTTAAGAGTAAATCACCTCTTCTTTACTTCCAACAGTTTAGCCCACTGCAAGATAAGACCTGAATGTTTTCATTGCGGAGGCAGTGTTTTATTAGTATTTCCACTTAAAAGTGGTGTTTTATAAGGGCTGTTTTCTTAAGTGTGTATAGAATATGTTTTACTCTACCTCTTTTAGAAAACAAAGCACACGTTTTCACTTTTTTACTGTATTTAGTATCTTGTGTTGTGTGTGTGGTCCCCTCTCTCTTTTTGGAGTACAGTCCAATCTCACCTTCTTGTCAGCCGTTCTGTACTCATAGTGCCGTGTTCATCTTTCATCAACAGAACTGACCAGAATCATGCACTGTATTCCTCATGGTCTAACAGGTACCTTGAAAAGTAGCCTGGATGCTTCCACACTTTTCTATGAAAATATCTCGTCAGTCATTCTGTGATTTTACTTGCATTTCATATAATAATTTTCTTTGTAGTCACTATTGGTAACTCACAATAAGCTAATACACCCAGGTTATTCTTACTGATTCACAGTTTTAGCAAAAGTTTTTGTTAGCCTCAAGTCAATGACTTTGCACGTTGAATTACTGGATTTCATTTATCTGGTCTTGAAGATAAATTAGTTTCTCCCTGCGTTAAGATATCTGTTCTGGTTTTGTTTAGTGAGGGGGGGCCTAAGGTGGCAGCTTCTGTAGGAAACTGCTAGAAGTCGCTCCCCTTTGTTAAGTGGACTTGGCCAGGCCTAGGGTGGACCTGCTGCTGGCCAAGGCCAAGCCAGCTGGTAGCAGAATGTTCTGTGATAACGCCTCTGAGATAACGTATTTAAGAAGGGGAAAACAGGGAAAAAAAAGGGAGAAAAGATGTGAAGCAGCTGAGTGGGGGCAGAGAGGGGGAGGCACGAGCCTTGTGGGCCTTGCAGGCCTCACCCTCTGGCCTCCCGCTGGGTGGCCGACTGGGCCCAACTCAGCCCGGCCTGGCTGCAAGAAGTGGAGAGGAGATGAGAAGTGAATAAGATGTAAAAAGGATCCTGAGAGGCAATCTGCAGTTTACAAAGCTATATCCTTATGAACTCTACTTCCTTGACTGCTCTCAGTGATCTTTTATCTCAGCAGTCTTGCAAAAGATCTGGGTTTCCCTCATAATAGCAGGATCTACGAAGTGTATCTGTTTCAGTATTTTTTTTTCAGGTAGCTCAGCATTCTGTATGTTTTGACAGATACATTTATTCTTGCTTGAGCAGGTCACTCCGGTGATGCAAGGGTTCAGGGCTTGTGGTTTTCTGCAGAGCGTAAGTTATACATTTATTTATGGGATCTCAGAATGATGACAAACATGACAGTCACCTTCCTATGCATTCGAGATCACCGCCTCAGGAAGAAGGCAGCAGCCAAAACCATGAGTAGGATGCTGTGATAGTACCATGTTTAGGCAATCCATTGATCTGTGAAGCTGATATATTGTCAAGGGCTGAAAAAAAAGCACGTCTACAAATCAGAGAACTTGAGAAAGCTGGTTTTGAGCTGTAATCTTTAATTACAGAACCCTAAACCTCCAAGGTGCAGTACAACTCCAGGTAGCAGGAAGATGCTTGACCAGCCTCATCTCCTTCTACAACCAGGTGACCCGCCTAGTGAATGATGGAAAGGCTGTGCATTTTATCTACCCAAACTTTAGCAAAGCCTTTGATACCGTGTCTCACGGCATTCTCCTAGAGAAGCTGACACCTCATGGCTTGGACAGGTGTACCCTGTGATTAGTTAAAAACTGGTTGGATGGCTGAGCCCAGAGAGTTATGGCGAATGGAGTTAAATCCGGTTGGCGACTGATCACAAGTGGTGTTGCCCAGGGCTCAGTTTTGGGGCCAGTCTTGTTTAACATTTTCATCAGTGATCTGGATGAAGAGATTGAGTGCTCCCTCAGTAAGTTTGCAGATGACACCAAATCGGGTGGGACTATTGATGTGCTGGCAGGCAGGAAGGCTCTGCAGAGGAACCTGGATTCAGCAAGGCCAAGTACCAGGTCCTCCACTTCAGTCACAACAACCCCATGCAATGCTACAGGCTTAAGGAAGAGTGGCTGAAAAGCTGCCTGGCGGAAAGGGACCGGGGGGTGCTGGTAGACAGCCATCTGAACTTGAGCCAGCAGTGTGCCAAGGTGGCCAAGGCGGCCAACGGCATTCTGGCTTGTATCAGGAACAGTGTGGCCAGCAGGAGTAGGGAAGTGATTGTGCCCCTGTACTCGGCACTGGTGAGGCCACACCTTGAATACTGTGTTCAGTTTTAGGCCTCTCACTACGAGAAGGAGATTGACTTGCTGGAGCACATCCAGAGAAGGGCAACAAAGCTGGTGAGGGATCTGAAGAACAAGTCTTATGAGGAGCAGCTGGGGGAACTGGGATTGTTTAGTCTCTGGTGAAGAGGAGGCTGAGAGGAGACCTCATTGCTCTCTACAGCTACCTGAAAGGAGGTAGTAAGGAGGCAGGTGTTGGTCTTTTCTCCCAAGTAAACTCATGATAGGATGAGAGGAAATGACCTGAAGTTGCAGCAGGGGGAGGTTTAGATTGGATATTAGGCAAAATTTCTTTACTGAAAGAGTGGCCAGGCACTGGAACAGGCTGCCCAAGGAAGTAGTGGAGTCACCATCCCTGGAGTTGTTCAAAGAAAGTGTAGATATGGCACTTCAGGACACAGTTTAGTAGGCATGGTGTTGCTAGGTTGATGGTTGGACTTGATGATCTTGGAGGTCTTTTCCAACCTTAAAGATTCTATGATTCTGTGATGAGGAAGTGGAGGCATGTTAAGATAATCGGTCTCCTTTGTGGAAGAGTGACAGGAAAAGGGAGCACCAGGAATGGCAGTAGTGTTGCTGCGTGCTAATCTTGCCGATATGTTTGTCAGAATCTGACAAGGAGTCAGAAGAAAAGTCTGTACACGATACAGCTTTACATGAGGAGATATTCCACTGCCAAGGGGAATTGATCTAGCATGGAGATGACTGTACCAGCATAACTGAGCACAGATCAGGGGTACAGATCCACTGGGTGGACACTTCAGCACTGACCTTTCTAAGATGCTTCAGAAAATAGACACAGATAGCAAGCAAATGCTCAAGTTGGCCTGTTGACATTAAGTTGGAAGGTAGACTGCACAAGTATCAATGCAAGTATAACAAGGATGGTGTAAGACTGCTATTTGATAAATTAAGACTACTGGAGAAGGAGAAGAGGACATCTAGAATATCTGTCCACATGGAGCTACACAGAAGAGAATTTTCCTTTTATCACTGACAATGCAAGACCCCACAGCAGCTATATGGACCAGGGAGATCTCTGATCATTTGGTTAAGTCTAGGGAGACACAGAGGGAGATGTGTCCTTCTTAGGCATCTTAGCCCATCTCCCCAAGAGTTAACCCTCCACATGCTGTTGTAGACAATGAAAGTGGAGCTAAGCACTCCTATGTGGCATCTGCCAACAGGAGCAGTGTACAGGTTTAGGACTAGGAGACCTTTGTAGCTCTCTTAAACAAGAACTAAAGCCTGAAGGAAAGGGCAGTGAGGGCGGCTTCTCAAGCAAATGACTGGCAAACTGCAGGCCTCAAATGTCATTTGCTTAGAGGAAAAATCTTGCTCTGGCAAATGTTGCAAGAATAAGATTTTTGGCAAAGGCAGGGAAATCTAGGGAGAGCAAAAAATACACAGCAAGAACTACAGTGAAAAACCAAGCAATGAGGAACATTCTTATTAAGTAGTCTGGTTGAGGGGAACTGAAATGGTGGTAGGCCTGCTCCTCCTTACATGCAGTGCAAGGAGATGAGGAGAAGCCTAATGTATACCATTTATAGACACTGCACAGAAAAACAGACTTTCATGTCTCACATTGCAGAATTTCACTATACTCACTGTCAGATCAGATGTGTTTATTCTAAGAACCACTTCATTTCCTTACTGTACATTATTTTTCCTTAGGTGTCTATTACAAGTTAGAACATAGGAGCTCACAATGAGCAGTTAGCTGGTTGTTTTGCCGTAACCAGTCATAAATACCTTAATTGAAAGAATCATTTTTCACCATGAGAGTTGTAGATCACTGGAACAGGTTGCCCAGAGAGGTGGTGGATGCCCCATCCCTGGAAACATTCAAGGCCAGGCTGGATGGGGCTCTGAGCGACCTGATCTAGTGGGGGATGTCCCTGCTCCTTGCAGGGGGGT